>LZPO01017609.1:79226-94562 GCA_001675575.1 Neotoma lepida | reverse complement strand
TAAACTCTTCTGCTAAAGACCATGGTGACCATAGGTAATGGTAATGTAGTGACCATAGGTAATGGTAATGTAGTGACCATAGGTAATGATAATGTAGTGTGTATCTTTTTTTAAACAAGAAAAAGTGGGCTGAGAGTTTAGCACAGTGGTAGAATGTCTGCCTAATGTGCATGAAGCCCCAGGTTCTATTGTCAGCACTGGGGGAAAAGCAGAAAAAAGAAAAGATATTGAATGTCTTTATTATAGAGAAATAACAGGTCTTGAGGGGATATGTTTCACCTGATTTAAACTTTATACTAAGTATGTACATATTGAATATGTACTTCATTAGTATATTCAATTTTTATTTTTATATATTAGTTAAATCTTTTAAATTGAAAAAAAAGATAATAAAAGTTATACTTTATTGGTAAGTGTGACATTTACTCTTATTAACAGGACTGGATTTGGAATGATCTAGGAGACACACCTCTAGGTGTGTTTTTGAGGGAGTTTCAAGAGATATTTAACTGAGGAAGGAAGACTCAGTTTTTTGTTTTTTGAATGTAGGTAATACGTCCCAGAAGCTGGGCTCCTGAACTGAATAAAAATAGAAAAAGAGGGTTAGGGGAGGCAGCCAAGTGAGCACCAGTGCCTCCCCCGACCCTGCTTCCTGAGTGTGGATGCAATGTTACTAACTCCCTTACTCTCCTACCACCGTAATTATCACCCAGATATTTTCAGTACTATATCATTGTGACCACTATAACTTACTTTAATGGTTGCAGATATCATCATATTGAACTTTTGTGACAACAAAAAGGTCTGGAAGAGTTCACTGTAAAGAAAAAGTCACTGACTTTATATCACAGTTAGACCACCCAGACAGTGAAAGGGAGACCATTTCTGCACTAAAAATTTTTCATCATCATTCTAACAGTCATGTTGGAAGAAAATGTTTATCTTTAAATCTCTTAAACTTCTATCCAGCATCTTCAAGAGTCACTCAGAAGCTAAGATGATTGATACACATATTGCCATGATCATTCCATTCCCTCTTTGGAGAACCAGCGTGCATTCCAAAGAGATACTTTTGAGAAAACTAGGTGCATGCATATGGAACCATTCAAGTCATTTGTTGTGACAAGAAACAAGCAATGAAATGAGCTGTATTTCAACAGACAACACGTCTCTAAGAGAGAAGACAGGGACTGGAAAAGACCGTGTCAGGATGAAATACACTCAGGGCTCAGTTCCTCATGAAACCTCAGCTCGGTATGCAGCAGGCTAGTGTGTGGGTGCACTGGAAGAGATTATGTGTGTAATAGGCTTTCCAGATATATACAAATGTGAGGGTCAGTGTGAGAGGTCGCTTTCAGAAACTTTCAGGTGGTCTTAGGTAAACAGCATCTGAAGTAAGCAGCTATTGTGATCTCTCTTTTGGAACTAACTCCCCATATTAAAGGTAAAATGTCCTAGGTGGTGAGCAAGCTTACTGCAGCTATGGAATTCGGACTATAAAGAATTAAAACTTCTCCCCAGACTACAGGTGAAAATAGCCTGAGGCCCTGGCACCAGAGGAGAAGCCTTCTCCCAGAGAAAGAGTCAGATCATTTACCTCGCAGAAAATTTACATATGCAAATTGCCTGGGTTTTCTTTCATATTTCCTATAAATTATAACACTGCTATAGGCAAGGCACAGAGAACTTTAAAATTTTCCTTCCCCAGTAAATAAATGCATTTTCTTTTACCACGGCCTCCCTGTCTCCTAGTTTTTTTGGAAGCTATAAGTGTCAGACTTCAGATTCTGATTATAACACTGGTGACCCACATTACCTTCTAGCCTTCACATCCTGCCCCCACTTTGTGGGAACTGAATAAGAGCTGTTCCTCTCAGACAGCAGCCCTATGACCCAATCTGGTCTAAGCTCTAGTCATATCTCACTTGAATTACTGCTGTACGTGCCTAACTGGTCTGTCTACTTACACCCTTCCTTGCCTTTCATTTTCAACAAAGAAAACAGAAGCAAAGGCAACTCAAATACAGTCAGTCCACACAGATCTCTGTACTAACTGGCAGTCTCATATTCAAGTCATTGTTCACTAAGATCATCAAGGCACTCAGTGTGAGCACTGCACGATTGGTGAGTGGGGAAAATTCTCACATCCATATTCAAAATTAGTTTTCTCTTTTACCTGGTTGAAGCCTTTCAGAGTGGTCTTCATCCTTAGCTCAGTCTTTCATTTTCCACCTTTAGCTTGCCCAGGTTTAGCATATTATATTAATAGTTGGCTTCACTCTAGGAGGCTTCAGCTGTGACATCATTTTTGCATGTTTGAACTCTCTTAAGTTCACAAGCCTTGTGCAAAGAAGTAGGTATAGAAAAAAGATAAGGTATGTGCACTCCCGCTTGCTGCCCCACCCTAAGCCAGAACTGGAGCTCCCAGCCCCAAATGCCTGTTCTCTAGACACTTCTGTGTTTGCCTGCAGTGTTCCACCTCTTCTCTCTACAATAGTTACCACTAACCCTACCTTACCTACCAGAAATTGATACCAGAGAATGAGGAAACCAAGATCTTGTCACACATCAAGAATGTCTTTATGATCCACCAAAATGTTCCAACATTTGTAAACAACAGATTAGAAAAGTAGCAAATTTGCTATTCATTTGACAGGCAGCCAAGTGCAAAGGATTGATTCAGAAAGTGTAAGCCCTATATGATAAAGTCAAATAAACATACTTGATGTTATAGTAAGTTGATTGTGTAACTTCTTAGCAAATGGGGTGACACACATATCACTGCTGTTAATGGCATTCATCTGGCAAACACAAACAGAATCCCCGGGTTTGAGTCAGATATTGTCAGGTGCTGGGCTCTGAAGGAATTTCTAGCCTGGGATGATAGAGGAATATACAATAACAGAGTGCTACAGAAAGGCTATTTTGTAATCAAAGGGTAGAGTATCTTTGAGGAATTTATTTTTATTTATGTGTGTGTGTGTGTGTGTGTGTGTGTGTGTGTGTACATGTTGAGACTGCCTGAGGAAACCAAAAGAGGAAGTCAGATACCCTGGAGCTGGAGTTACAGATGGTTGACAGCTTCCCAAAGTGAGTGATGGGAACCAAATTCTAGTCCTCTGTAAGATGTTTAAGCACTGAGGCATCTCTCCAGCCCTCAGGGGAGTGTATTTTTAAAGTATAATGGATAATTACGTATTTTGGGTGCTAGAGATTGAACCAAATCTAAGTAAGCATGCACTCTACCACTGCACTGCACCTCAACCTTGAAATCATTTTCTCTTGTTTTGAGGAATCCAGAGAAACATCTTGGAGGAAATGACGTCCAAAAATTCACCTTAAACTATGTGAAAGTTAGCTCAACAAATGAAGGGAAGACTATTCTAATAAGAGAGGAAGTGTGAACAAAGGATGGAGATGACTAGCCTTCTATTGCCGCTAAGATGGAAAGACAAGGCAACAGCAGCAGAAGGAGAGGAGCAGAGAAGAGGTGGGAAATACATATAAAAGGCTGTTTTGAATATGGAAATACACTTTTCAAATCCCCCTACAAGGAACGGCTTGATAATCATGGGAGCCCAGTGATCTGATCCTTCTCAACTGTTAGCCCCTTCAGGTCAGCCTCAGTTACAGAGAAACACCTTACACAAAATCACACCATCCTGTGACCAGTTCACATAAAATAAGGTCCAAAGCAAGGGTATAAATGAGTGGTCACTTTGGCCTAATTTGAGACACCCTCAAAGAAAAATCTAGCTCTCAAATTCCATAGAGAGGAGGCTGTCTCTGGGTCTGCAATGCAGCTCAGCCTTTCCTGTGGCCATTCCTCTTTCCTCCTCCTTCCATAGTCATTGATCCCAGAAGCTCTGCTTAATAACTAACTTGCACATTAACTCAGTCTCAGAGTCTGTTTCCTAGGAAACCTAAACTGTGACACAGGCCATTAATACCTACTGAGAAACTTAAATGTGAAGCACCAACACACACACACACACACACACACACACACACACACACACACACACAGAGAGAGAGAGAGAGAGACAGAGAGAGAGAGAGAACTTAATGCTTTACTGAAACCATAAATCTGCCCTTCTACCACCATTGCAGGATCACCATCTGTGTGCCCCTTGAGAAAGGATGCCATTAGACCCAGGGACATCCTCCTACTTACCCTAGCAACTACCCCCAAGAGAGGTTACCTGGAGAAGAAATGCATCTCTGCCCTTCAGTTTAACCCTAAAGATAACTACAGGGTATCTGAAGAGAAGGAAGTATTCCTTGTATGAGACTTCACCCATGGCTCAGCTACACTCAACCATCTACTTATTCATTCATTCATTCATTCATTCATTCATTCAAGAATCATATCTTGGGATGCGAATGTAGCTCAGTGGCTTCATGACAGCTGTGCATGTGTGTGTACACATTCGTATGTGTGCATGTACATATGTGTGCATGTGCCTGTGGATATCAGAGGTTAATGTTGGATGCCCTCCTCAATTCCTCTACAACTTATTTTCTGAGACAGAGACTTTGACTACATCTGGAGCTAGCTCACCAATGCAGCTAGACTGGCTGATATCTCCCCAGGGCTAGGATTATAAGTATTCACTGAATGCAGCTTTTAAAACATGGGTGCTGGTGATCTGAACACAGGTTCTTGTGCCTGCATGGCCAGCTCTTTATCAACGGTGCCATCTCCCATCCCAATACTGCTCTTCATAGCTTCCGTCACTACTTCTACCTTGGGTGGTTATTAGATTTAAGTTGCCTATGAGAAGGGGAATATAACTCTAAGAGGTGGCTCTCTTCAAGTGAGTGCACCCTTTACAAAGGGATAACTATGGAAGCCATTATCCACCAATACTTCTAGCATCTAGGGGAATCAGGACATGGGTCCTGGAGGGGGGATTCTAGGTGGCCCAGAAGATAGTGTGCCATAGAAGGTGTGCTTTGATCAGAAAGCACATTAATGTAGACGAACATGAGAATGCAAGAGGAAGGAAAAGATAAAGTTTGCAAAAGGAGAATCCAGACTTGATGATAAAAAGAGGCAAGGTCCTTTAGTTCTTCTAGCTGTGGCTAGAAGCTGCACCACCATATTGCATCCACTAATTGCTGTTGCTTCCATGTTCCAAGTAGGCATCAAAGAAGGGAGAAGTGAACACATGACAGAAAGAATGGGAAGGAGGAGAGAGAAGTGACAGGAACATAAAGGAGATGGATGTGGCAGCACAGGCCTGTAAACCCACCACTCATGAGGCAGAGACAAAAGGAGCTCAAGTTTGAGGCCAGCTTGGACTGCATAGTGAGACACTGTCCCAACGCATGAAATACTACCCAGGTTTTCAGTGTAAATTCTACATGGAGAATTGTTTTTGTAATTTTTCCCCTAGCATCTAGAACAACGTGTGGCAAATAAAAGGTAGCTTTACTTGTCATCTTTGCTCTGATCGCACCAAGCCATAGAAATTCTATGATCTCGGTGGCTTATAGCAACAAGCACTTGCTTCTTACTTGTGGTCCTAACGTTGGCTATAGCAACTCTGTCCCAGGCTGGGGTTTAGCTTCAGGTTGCTCTATGTAGCTTTCTACACCAGGGACCTGGTAGAATTACATGGGAGACACATTATTGTTTTAGTGGAGGATGGAATTAAAAAAAACAGAATTTCCAATGCCTTTCAAAGCTTCTGTGGTCTGCAACAATTCCGCTACTCCTACTTGATTGGCATTAACAATTCATATGAGCAAGCTTCCCTTGATTGGGACTGGTAGGGAAACATGCTCCTCCTCTGGAGTCCTGGAAAAGGAGAACCAGTATTTGTTTAAAAACAATGAAATCTAGAATAGTGATCAATAGGTATTTGTTGAATGACTGTATAGATTAATCTACCAGTACTGAACTGGGGAAATCCTAACACATTCTACTCAGACAAAAAAGCAAATCAGGGATTGAAGGGATGGCTCAGTGTTTAAGAGCACTGGCTGCTCTTCTAAAGGACCCAAGTTTGATTATCAGCACCAGAAGGGCAGTTTACAATCATCTATAACACCAGGCTCAGAGGATCCAATGCCTACTTCTGGCTCTGGTGCCTGCAGGCACCAGGCATACATATGGACACAGACATATATGCAGGCAAAAAACTCATATATATGAAATAAACATATTTTCAAGGGCAGTCACAAAGCAACAAATATAATGGAATCTAATTTTTAAACATACATACAAAACCCAGAATCAGGCATTGCCAGATGCACACCAATGCAGAGAGAAGGGGCTGCACATGTAAGTGGTAACCAGTCACTAGTATAATTTCAAGAAAAGAGAGTAAGACCAGGTTAGAATGAAAGGGAACATTTGCTTCTTCATCAAGTGAATATTTTTTATAAGAAGGTATCTGTGCTGAAATTTGTATGCTTTTTTAAAAAAAAGAATATAGAAAAAATAAAATGACACACTGTCCATTGTGAAGCATCTCACGACCAACAGTCTACATTAGAAAAATGTCAAATGAGCAATTCGGAGGAAGGAAGTTAATGTCATAGTAAGAGTGACAAATTAATAACAAAATAAGCCCTAACTGTTATAATTGTTCAGTTACTGCTCTGACATTTAAAACATATTGCAACCTTTATGGTAAGTGCCTTTATCTCACTTATGCAATGATTATGAAATTACTTTGAGAGTATCCTTCACTTACATTGTATAAAGAGGAACATTTACTTAACCCACACCATGTATTGAGTAGACATTCAGTGTTTTTTGTACTTAATATGCAAAGATCAAAGAAAGTCTATTTATGGTTTCTATTTACAATTCATGTTGGAATATTAAGTCTCCTTAATAAAGAGTAAAGTATTCTAAATGCCATTATTTGTCTTAAAGATGCTGCATAAATCCATTTTGTAAAATAAGTTAGATGTTCAATGTTCCACACATTTTCTCTGAAACTGGATGCCTTGCCAGAGTAGAGGTGAATGGAAACTTTTTAAATGAATCACTTATTAAGTAATGTCTTAGAACATCTTACCAGTAATATGAATGACCACTTGCATATGTAACATCCCAGCAACTACAGAAAGTAGCAAAAGAGAGCCAGAGATGTAGCTCAGTGGCGAAATGCTTACCTAGCAAAGCCCTAGGTCCCATATCCACCACCATAATGAAGAAAAGATTTAAAAATTGAACGGTCAAGAAGGTGGAAAAGTAGCTGTGATGGCTACTCTTAGTTTTCAACTTGACTATATCTGGAATTAACTAAAACCCAAGTGGCTAGGTACATCTATGAGGGATTTTTTGCTTAATTTGAAATGGAAAGATCAACTTCTAATCTGGATCTTTGAGGTGGAAAGACATGGCTTTTTTTCAAAATCATTTGTGGTAGGAAGACATCTATAATCCAGATCTTTTGAGATGGGAAAACCTGCCTTTAATCTAGGCCACGCCTTCTGTTGAAAGTCTATAAAAGGGCATGGAAGAAGGAAGCTTTTCATCTTTGCCTGCTTGTTCTCACCTTACTAGCAAGTCCATTCCTTCACTCACATTAGAGCCTACTTCTTTGGGATTCTGACATATACTGAAGACCAGATGAGACATCCAGCCTGTTGGACTAAACAACTACTGGATTCTTGGACCTTCCATTCATAATCAACCATTGTTGGATTAGCTGGACTGCAGCCTATAAATCATTCTAATAAATCCCCCCTCTCTCCATATATATATATATATATATAAATTATATGTACATATATAATATATAATATACATATTCTATATATATTCAGTTACTCTAGAGAACCCTAATACAGTAGCCAAGTCCATCAACCTCCAAGCCTTTACTAACCACTAAATATTCCACTAAATCCATTGCAAAGGACAAATACCAGCTTTACCCCTCTCTCAAGAAAAGGCAATATATAGTTCATTTAAAATTGGAGGGTATTGTTTTTGTGGTCAGGCAATGGAATTCAGGGACTAGCTCATGCTAGACAAATACTCTACCACTGAGCCACACCTCAGCTCTAAACTTTGGCAATTTACAGGAATCTTTAAAGTGGTTCTTGATAGTAATAATTTCTGTTTTGGGTGGTATGATGACTAATCTTGGTTGTCAACTTGACTATATATGGATTCAACAAAAACCCAAACTGCTGGACACACCTGTGAGGAATTTTTCTTGATTAGATTATTTGAAGCAGGAGGATCCATTTTAACTCTAGGCAGTACCTTTTGGTGGCAGCCTAGATAAAAGGGCATGAAAGACAGAAACTACTTTTTTGCCTGCGTGCCCTCACTCTCAATGGCATTTTCATCTATGTTGTTGCTGTGACATTCTTTCACCAATATTAGAATCAATGTCTGCAGTATTCCAACACAGAGTGAAAACCAGCAGCTCTCCAGGAATCCTCCAGGCTGTCAAGAGACAAACAGCCTCATGGACTGAACAACTATTGTATTCTTGACATTTCCAGTATCAAACAGTTATTCTTGTACTATTTTGATATCCTCTTATAAGCCAATCTAATAAACCTCATATATAGAGAGAATATATATCTCTCGTACACATAGAATATATATGTATTATACATATAATATATATTCTATCAGTTCTGTTCTTTAGAGAACCCTGAATAATATAGGTGATATTTTCAAATTTACAGGTAGCTAGCTAAATTCAATTTTGTTCAATTATCCAAAGCCAAACTCACTTTTGGTACTGGCTCCTGTTAATCCCATTTACAGGATACTTAATTGCATACTGTACTGTGAATGTATTCAGTTACTCTTATTTCACCAAATGCCTCCAGGAGCACTGATTTCACTTCTACCTGTACTTCCTTCCCAGTGAAGAAAGTCTAATGTAAGTCCAACTGATTCATTGACAAACACCGGGCTTGAGAAGAGGGAATTTCACAGCCTAAATAAAGGTTTTTGATCTGTAGCTAATGAAAATATCTGCCTTGCAGATTTATACCTGGGTCAGTGCATCAGAGTGAGCCTCTTTCTAGGTGGTGCCAGGGGGACTCTGACAAACTGTCAGCATCTCATTAAGGGTTTACTTCCAGTGTTGGTCTATGGCTATTAAGGGTGTCCCCAATCCCAAACTGATCTTGACTTCCCATTACACTAGTGAAGATGAACTCTTTCAATTGAAAGTGTTAGAAAATTAAGACTCAAGTTAAATGAAGACAGAATGTAAGTTATTTGTTCATCTCTGAGCCATATAGTGTAGCCAAAGGGATAAAATGCCCTGAATGTCCATGCTTTGGTTTCTCAATGATCTCCAAGATGTGTCAACCCTCAGTACATCATAAGGACTGGGGAAGCAGAGAATTCCTCCAGTGGAAAAGAAAGATTGAATGCTGGACAGGCAAACAACAATATCTACTACATCTACTATAATAAATTTGTGTTGAAAGTTACTGCCCACGTTTCCCTTGCTAGCTAAGAATCACTTTTGGCAGATAGGGGAACATGAACACCGATTGTAACAAACTATTGTCATAAGTGACTCCATCTTGCCTTATTCTTGTTCCTGTTTCCTTCCCTGCATATGGTCTTTACTTTGCATTCCACAGCATCTTGCACTCAACATAAGAAATTGTCACCTCTGCCCAGCATCAAATTGCCAGACTAACTAGCTCAAGCTTCTGGGAAAATGCCCATCTCTTCCCATAATACCTAACCTAATGCACACGTCAATATTCACCACTTCCCCCAAAACAGCAGAAGATGACACTTCAGACATTAAAACATCCACCTCCTTATAGGCCAATAGCATCACCAATGAAGCTTGTTTTCTTTCTCCTTAGCACCCATCTCTCAGACACTAGTTTCTCAGTGGGCTTTTTAGTAATGTCATCAACGGCCAAGTAACTATAACTTTCCTTGTTTACTTTCGATTGCTGTGACAAATACCATGACCCAAAGCAACTTGGATAGAAAGGTCTTTATTTGGCTTACAGGTTACAATCCATCCTAAAGGAGAAACTATGTCAGGGGCTCACAGCAGGAAACTGGTAATGAGAATTAAAGCCAAGACTAGGGAGGAGCACTGCTTACTGGCTTGCCTTCTATGGTTTGCTCAGCTTGCTTTTTTACACAACCCGGGCCCAGAGATGGCTGAGCCCTCCCACATCAATAACAAATCAAGAAAATGCCCCACAGACATGCCCATGAGCCAACTGATGGAGACAATTCCTCAATTGAGATTCCCTCTTTCCAGATGACTATAGTTTCTGTAGAGTTGACACAAACTACCTGCCACAGTAACACTTATCACTGTGTCCTGAGCTCTGATTCTATAGCAGGCACCTTGCATATATAATCTTAAAGTTGAATAAGAACCTTAGAAATCCTGCTGGAGAAGAGGTCACAACCAAGGCACAGACAATTTATCTTATACATTTGGGCTTCAACAGATTAAGCTGTAGGTGCCAGGTGTCACATTAACACTCCTCAAATAGCAAAACACTTCATTTGCTCAGAGTCACTCAATTTAAACAAGCATTTTTTCTAACTGTGCTAGATAAGAATCAATCTCTTCCTTGAAATGTTGAAACATAAAGAGAAAGTTAAAACAAAGGATAGAGACTGAGCTGAAGATAGTGTAAATTCTGAATATTTAAGTGCTCCCCCCCTTCTCCTTAGCCATTACTACCCCCAATCACTTTCCTTCTGCTTTAATTTCCGTGTTTTGCTTTAAAAAAATGCTCACTGACTTAATTCCTTGCTAAGCCCTTTCCTTAATAGAAGATTCTGCTGCTTAACTGATTCAATCTCTACTCTCCTCTGGGATTACTTCCCTTCCCAGCCTTCTTTTAACTTCGCTTTGTTGTGGCTTTTAATATTGCTTTGTTTCAGTCTCTTTAAAGTGGCTGTGTGAGGTGTGGGATTTTTCCCCATTTCTATACATGTGTGATGTGTATGCATATGTTACTCACATGTGTGAGTACAGAGGTTGCCAGGTACTAGGTGCCATCGTGTAAGCAGGGCCAGGCTTCCTCTGAGGCTCCAGGCAGGACGCCTTTCTTGTGTCTAATGGCTATGGTGACTACCTGCATTCACTGGCTTGATTCAATTTCTACCTTTAGTTTTCACATGGTGGACTTCACCTACATTTTTCATTTTTAAGATTTACTTTATTTATTTATGCGTATGTCTATGTGCACCTGCATGTGGGTACCTGTGGAGGCCAAAGAGGGCAACAGATCTCCTGGACTGGACTTATAGGAGGGTGTGGGCCACTTGACATGGAACCATCCTCTATATGTAGCCTTCCTCTACATTTTTCTTCTGTTCTCTTTTTATAAGTGCACTTAGCAGCAAATTTAGAACCTACTTTATCATTTTAACATCCTCAATTACATATTTGCAAAGACTCCTTTTCAAAATAAGGTCATATTCATAGGTACTGAGTGTTAGGACATGCACTCCACCCCCTATGGTATTATACATAGAAACCAGAACCTTATGCATAGTATATGATCTACCTCTGCACTACAGCCCCAGCCTCTAAATCTAGTAATATTTTTAAAGAGATAGGGTCTTGCTATGTTGCCCATGCTGGTCTCAAGTTCTCAAGATATTCTTCAGCCTCAGTCTGATGAGTATCTTAAGGCAACAGGCATGGATTACTATACCACCTCCTTATGTGTATCTTTTTTTGGAGCCACAGTTCTACCCACAACATCATCCAACTCACAGAGGTCTCAAAGAGGTAACACTTTTCATCAAATAATCCCTTAAATCCTATTTTTTTTAAAAAATACTTTTCTGTATCTTCATTATGAGTACATATCTTATATGATGGAATAAAAAAACGTATTTCAAGTGTGTAATTACTTGATGTTTCTCAATTTTGAACATTCAAGTATCACAGGAATTTAGGAAGTTCTCTTCCATTTACATTGCCTTAGATGCTCCCATGGGTCCCACAAACTATTGCTTCAGGTTAATTGCTTCATATTAGGAGTAAGGTGCATTCCTAGCATGCATGAGGCCATAGGTTATACTTCCAGCACAACAAAAACAAAAGAAATCATTACTTTAGAGAGAGAAAATATGAGTTTCAGGGACTTGTTCAGAATCTCCTGTTTCTATAAGTAAAGGTATCAAATAAGTTGGTTTTCCCTTTATAAAAGCATACAGAGAACACTAATCTTAAGTATTAACCTTGATAGAAGGGAGAAAAAAACTATGAAATATACTGAATGCGTATGTCCCTCCAAAATGTCTATGGTGATGTCAAAATCCCCCCAAACCTATGGTGACGGAGGTTGGTGGTGGGTCCTTTGGGAAGTGATTAAGTTATGAAAGTGGAGTCCTCCTGAATGGGGATAGTGTCCTATAAAAGACACTCCAGAAAAAAATCCCCTTACCCCTTCTGCCATGGGAAGACACAGAAAGAAGTCACTGTCTATGAATCAGGATACAGCCCTTATCAGAGAGCAAATCTGATGGCATCTTCATGTTGGACCTCCTAACTTTTAGAACTGTGAGAAATAAACTTCTGTTGTTCATAAGCTTCTGGTGTTTGGTATTTTGTCATGGAAACCACAAACTAAGATAAACAGGTAGCATTCTGTTTTGAGGCCCTCATTTACTCAGTGGGTCGTATCTGACATACAATTAAAACCCATTTATTAGTGGCCACCTGCTCAAAACACAATTCTTTCATGTCCACTTCTGGAGCAGTGATCATCTGTGAGTGGTTTTTGTCACATTTTTCTCTCCTGAAATTGTAGAGGATCTGCCCATGGGCACCAGGGCTCCTAATACAAACAGCAGAACCATGTAAGTGAATAAGTTCCATGTGGGAGAAGGACTTCCCAAGGAGGCTAAGAGGACCACTTTGCATACTACACAAAGAGGTGTGTTTCTTCCTCTTCCAAGGACTGTGAGTACTAGAAAGTTGAAATGAGGCCAGACTGTAAGGTTGATTATCCTCCCCTGAGCTTACAGAAAACAACATAGAAAGGTCATGAGTAATACAACCTTTAGAGCACTCTGGAATGCAATACCTACATTCTTTCCAAGTGGGCACTGGCGGTGTTGATTCAGTTTTGTGTTTGGCTCTATAAAAACAAAAGGCAACTGGGAGACTTGTGGTGACAGGCTGCCAAAGCATTCATCTAAAGGTCTGGTGGTAGTTTTCCTTAGAAGTATATTAGTACCCAGGTTATCATTTATATTGACTATAAGGAAACAAACAGTACCTGTAAGAAAAGTTATATTTATCACGCTGTTCAGAGACTGCTTTGAAAAGAAACCCTCTTTCAAAGAAAACAGTGTTTGTCATAGGAAGGGTTACTACTGCTGGTATGAAACACCATGACTAAAGCAACATGGAGAGGGAGGGTTTATTTGCCTCAGGTTTTCATGTCACTGTTATCACAAGGGGTGCTGTTTGCTGCCTGTGGCTTGCTCAGCCTTCATTCTTATAGAACCCAGGACCACCAGCCCAGGGATGGCACCACCCACAATGGGCTGGACCCTCTCACAGTGATCACTAAGAAAATGCCTTACAGGCTTGCCTACAGAAAATCTTATGGAGACATTTTCTCAATTGAGGTTCCCTCTTCTCTGATTACTCTAGCTTGTGTCAAGTTAACAACTAGCCAATACAACCGATCCCTTGTCAACTTGACACACAAACACATCACTTTTCAATTAGAACCATTCCTTTCTCATTTACCCCATATGGCACAATATTAATATCAAAATATAAAACATAAATAACTAAAAGTCTAACAGTCTTAACAAATTCAAACACATTAAAAGTTCAGTCTCTTCTATTTCTCCAGCAGGCCCAATTCCTTAGGCTCATGTCTATGGCTGCTACAGAACACCGGCTACAGCCTCCCATACCACCTCTCCACATTTCCTGTGGATCTTACAGACCATTTCCTCCTAGCCTCCCTCTCCACACTTGTCACCTTGTCCCAGACCCTAGCTCAGGCAGACACACCCCTGCTAAACCACAGGCCACACCTTCCAGAAGACTAGGTAGGCTGCCCACAGACCTTCTCTGCTCTGTTCCCCCAGCAGACCTAATCCCTCAGGCTCATCCCAGCTGCACCCTCCCTTTCCCCTGTCCATTCCTCCCGTGGATCTCACACAGCACCCCTTCTGACCTCCCAGAAATCAGCACCTAGACCTATAATCACCCTGAACCCAGATGCCTAAATGCCAGTAAAAAACACAACAACAGTGAAGAGAATGTGTCTCCACTAGAGCCCAGCAACCCTACCACACAGGCCGTGAATATTGCAACATAGCTGAAACACAAGGAAAAGGCCATAAACCACCTATATGATGATAGAGGTTCTTAAAGAGGAAATGAATTAATCCCTTAAAGAAATCCAGGACAACACAAACAAACAATTGGAGGAAATGAGTAAATTCCTTAAAGAAATGTTAACTGTTTTTTTTTTTATTATTTACAGTGCCTGCCCCTTAAGCAATGGCTGTCCTAATCAGAGATTGCTACTCCACTGCTACCAAACGAGATTCTGTTCCCTCAGGCACCAACTCTTTCAAAACTACTAAGGGAACTTATCTAAATCTAAAGAACTCATGATTCAGAGGTTGAGATGGAATTCTGCTTGCTCAGAGAGGCTGAATACCAAGTAGCCAACCTTCTCCCTTTGCTGGCATCTTCCAAAAAACTCAGCATCATTCTCTCAGCCCCCACTTAAGAACCCTAGCTACATGTGGTTCCTCCCTACAACTTCCTGTCATCTACTTGCTGACTCAGCCTCCTGCTCACAGGTTAATTTTATTTAATCAAACAAAAGTAACACATGTTTGCATTGTTAACAAAAGCAGTAGGAAAAAATGCAACACACTTTAAAATAATATTCCATAACAAAGAGAGTCAAGAAAACACAAACTGTTGAAGGAAACAAATAAAACTGTTCAAGACATGAATATGGAAATAGACGCAATAAGGAAAACACAAACTGAATGAATTCTGGAAATGGAAAATTTAGAAATTTGAACAGCAACTACAGAAGCAAAAACAAAAGAGATGGGGAAGGACACTTCATACTTACCAAATGAAAAGTCCACCAAGATGACATTTCAAATCTTGATATCTATGCCCCAAACACAAGGGAACAAAAGTTTGTAAAAGAAACACTACTACAGCTTAAATCACATATTGACCCTCTCACATTGATGGTGGTGAAAGACCCTGATTTCGAGAAAGACCCTGATTTTGAGCCTTTCAGGCCTAAGCCCCTTTTAGGAACAAGGAACTAAAGTTAATTTTCAGAAACAAAGAACTAAAGAGCAGAACGGCCAAGCCACAGTCACAATGACTGATTGAG
>LZPO01017609.1:54829-78556 GCA_001675575.1 Neotoma lepida | reverse complement strand
CCTCTTGCTGCTTGCATCAACTGGACTGGAGTCTGGGTTCTTGGGGTGCCCACCCGAGAGGATAGCACCCTGGGTCTGGGGTCTATCAGTGGGAGACTTCAATACCCCACTCTCACCAATGGACAGGTCATCCAGACAAAAACTAAACAGAAATACTGGAGCTAACAGATCTTCTAAACCAAATTGAACTGACAGATATTTATAGAACATTTCACCCAAACACAAAAGAATATACCGTCTTCTTAGCACCTCATGGAACCTCCTCCAAAACTGACCACATACTTGCACACCAAGCAAGTCTCAACAGATTCAAGACAAATAAAATAACTCCCTGCATCCTATCAGACCACTGTAGATTAAAGCTGGATATCAACATTAACAGAAACAATAGAAAGCTTACAAACTTATGGAAACTGAACAACTCTCTACTGATTGCTACTGGGTCAAGACAGAAATAAAGAAATTAAAAACTATCTAAAATTCAATGAAAATGAGTACACAGCATACCCAAACTTATGGGACACAATGAAAGTGGTACTGTAATGCAAATTGTAATTGGCTTATAATAATAAAAATCCAGAGTCAAATATCTGGGTAAATGCTGAAAGATCAGAGAAGCAGAGCATCCAGCCACCAAAGTTCTTACCTCTATGACTCCTCAGCTAAAAAGCGTTGAGCTCCTGTCTCCTCCTGCCTTATATTCCTTTCTCCACCTCCCTAGTGCTGGGATTAAAGGCGTGAGCCTCTACTGCCTGGCTCTGTTTCTCTTTTAGACTGATCAATCTCCTGTAGCCCAGGGTAGCCTTGAACTCCTGATCTTCCTGCTTCCTCCTCCCAAGTGCTGGGATTAAAGGTGTGTGCCACCACTGCCTGGCCTCTATGGTTAACTAGTGGCTAGCTCCACCCTCTGATCTCCAGGCAAGCTTTATTTGTCAGAACACAAACAAAATATCACAAGTGCTAAGAGGAAATTTCATAGCACTAAGTGCCTACAGAAAAAAAAAATAATTGAAGAGATCTCCTAATAGCAGCTTAACAGCACATCTGAAAGTTCTAGAACAAAAAGAAGTAAGCACAATCAAAAGGAGTAATGGCATGGAATAATCAAACTCAGGGCTACAATCAATAAAGCAGAAACAAAACAGTAATAATACAAAGAATCAACAAAACAAAGAGTTTGTTCTTTGAGAAAATCAACAAGATAGACAAACCCTTATGCAAACTAACTAAAAGACACACAGAAGATATCTAAATTAACAAATCTCTTTCAGTAGCCTGTAAAGTACCTTCCCATACTGAAGAGACTAGAATGTAGGAGTGAAGGCTCCCTACAGGCACCAGCTCAACCTCTCCATGTTCAATGAGCTGTGGATGTTGTCCTAATCAATGGAGCCCTAGTGTCAGTCTCTTTGGTGTGGGAAAGTACTCTACAGGCTACTGAAAGAGAAACAAGGACACCAACCCAGCCACAAAGCCTTCGACTTACAATCTGTCTTGCCTCCAAAATGTGCTGGGGCAATGGTGGCACAGAAGTTGTGGGAGTA
Source organism: Neotoma lepida (assembly GCA_001675575.1). Taxonomy (NCBI): domain Eukaryota; kingdom Metazoa; phylum Chordata; class Mammalia; order Rodentia; family Cricetidae; genus Neotoma; species Neotoma lepida. The sequence goes on along the minus strand of LZPO01017609.1, from coordinate 77,012 downwards.
GCCAACCAATGTCTGGTTTAACTTGAGGCTCACTCCATGAGAGGGAGCCCATGCCCAACACTGCTTGAATAGCCAGGAACTGGAGACTGGATAGGCCAGAGACCTAGGGTAGAACCAAACAGGATCACTCTAAAAAAATAAATGAAATAATTCCTAATGATATTCTGCTATACTCATAGACTGGTGCCTCCACTCCTGGGAGGAGTGGAAGGAGGGGAAACTGTGGTCACAATGTATTATATGAGAGGAAAATCTATTTTCAACAAAAAAGGTAAGTTCAGTCTCTTTAAAATATGCAGTCTCTTTAAAAAAATCCAAAATTTCATTTAAAAGTTCAAAATCTCTCAGCTGTGTACTCTTGTAAAAATAAAAATTAAGTTAAACACTTTCTTATTTCAAGAGGGAAGAACCAGGGCACAGTCACAGTGTGAACCAAGCAAAACTAAACTCCAACAGTATAAATAACTCCATGTCCAATTATCTGGTATTCACTCATGATCTTCTGGGCTCCTCCAAAGCGCTTGAGTCACATCTCCAGCTCTGCTCTCTTCAGCACACACAGCTTATCTTCTAGGCTCTGGCTGGCACCACTCCGCAGCTGCTGCTGTCTTTGGTGGTCCTCCCAAGGACCATCTCCAAAATGCTGGGGTCTTCTGCAACTGGGCTGCACTTTCACCAATAGCCTCTCCCAGGCTCTTTTCATGGTGCAAAGCTTCAACTTATTTGCATGGTCTCTTCAGTCCTGAGCTTCAGCTGCCACTGAGGCTGCATCTTCACAAATGGCCTCTTCTGGCCTCTCACAGTGCCAAGCCTCAGCTACTCTCCATGACCCCCTCATGCCTTCAAAACAATTACCAGCTGGGTGACTCCTACACTACCAAGCCTATGTATATTTTTAAACACACTGTGACCTGTTTAGAGTTTTTTTTCTGTCTGAATCTGTCTTTACTGCATATCTGTAACCTTTTCTGTCTGCATGAGCAAAACCCCAAACCTGCCATGCAGTGCTTTGGCTTGGCTCACCCTGGTGGCTCAAGCATGCAGACAGTGGCTGGGAGCTGCCCATGTGAGAAACTGCTGGCAGCTGCCAGCATCTCTGTACTGTGGCTGATATTAGAGACATAAGATTAGGAAGTTATGTTTGGCTCTGTCCCTGCACGTGTTTAGAACCTTCCCTCAAGCCTTGTCAGTTTCTACGCAGAAATTCCGGCCCCACATTAGAACACCATTTGTAGGCAGACTTTCCTTTCCCAAATAACTGTCACGGAGACTCAATATTAATTATAAATATTGGCCAATAGCTCAGGCTTGTTACTAGCTGACTCTTACAACTTAAATTAACTCATTTCCATTAATCTATGTGTTGCCATGTGGCTCATGGCTTGTTACCTCATTTTGTACATGTCCTACTTGCTAGTGTATGTAAAACTTATCGTTTCACAAACTCAAAGAACTCTTGTAAGCTCCAGGGAGTCGACTTGGATCCACATTGAATAGGTCAGATGCACTCCTCAATTAAGTACTGTCAATCAACAGCCTAACCCCCCCCCTCTTTTCCTCACCTTGGGATACCCCCCTTCCCCCCTCAATTACCAGGACCTAAGAAAAAAATTTCCCCTAAACTTAACTTAATCCTCTGCTCTGACAGCATCTTGCTAGGTCCAAGCAGCAGCAGACAGCCCCCACAGAGCCTGGACAGTGAAACAACCAGCTATCCCAGGACACCATCTGAACCTCCTCAGGTTCTCCAAAGATGCTGATACACACCCCCCCAGGTCAGCAGGAAGTAGTCTGGAGAACTTGGTGACCTCATTTCTGCCTCACCTGCTACCTTTTCTAACTCCTCACCTTTTTATAATAAACAAAAGGGAGGAATGTTAGCATTCAGGCACCTGCACTAGCCTACCCTTGGGGACCTAGCAGGATGCGTCACCAACCATAGCCACTCCCTGAGTACATGCATTTGCTAGCATTCAGGCAGGTACACTGGCCAGCCCAGGGTCCTATGGCCGCTATGTCACTGCATAGTCTCTGTGCATGCTCTATGTTGCTGTGTAGTCTCTGCACATATGCTAAAGCCCCTTCAAAAGCGAGCTCTACCTGTTCCTCCTTCCTTTTCCCCCCACTTCTCTTTGGAGGCAGGCCTCCACATCCCTTCTCTCCCCCACTCTTCCAATAAACCCTCCACATGAGCCCTGTCACATGGTGTGTCTATCTGCTCTCGTCTGCCATTTTTAAATTATAACATTGCATCCTTTCCATCTAGCTGGTGACTCCTCTGACTCTTCCCTTATTCTTCCCAGTGTCGTTAGTCTGGTTCTCCCACCTAACCTTATCCTGTCCAGCTATTGGCCAACCAGATTCTTTATTAACCCAATCACAGAGATATATACTCACACAGTATAAAGGAATATTCTACAGCTCGGTGACTCCCCTCTGATGGCAATTGGGCTAGGCGCTAGTCTATGAGTATATTATATAGTATAGTATAGTATAGTATAGTATAGTATAGTATAGTATAGTATATTTATATTTATATTATATATTATATAATATATATTATATTATATATTATATATAGTATAGTATAGTAGGAATCATTTCATTGACTTTTTTTCTTTTTGCTAGTCATGTTTGGTTCTACCCGAGGTCTCTGGGCTATCCAGCCTATGGTTACTGGCCATTCAGGTGTTGTCATGCATGGGCTCCCTCTTGTGGTGTGGGCCTCAAGTCAGACCAGTCATTGGTTGGCCACTCCCACAAATTCTGTACCAGGACATCTTGCAGGCAGGACTGATTGTAGGTCCAAGGTTTTGTGGCTTGGTTGGTGTCCCGGTACTTCCACATGGAAAACTTGCCTGGTTATAGAAGATGGCTGGTTTGGGCTCCATATCCTCCATTACTAGGAGTCTTCACTAGGGTCACCCTTGTAGATTCCAGGGAGTTTCTACTGCACTAGGTTTCCACATTACCCCTGCTGGGTCCTTTGAAAGGTACATAAATCATGAGAGTAGAAGTTCTCAGTAAACACAGTACAATGTGCATAGCATAGATCCACATGTTGGTACCCCCTTCCCTCTTCCCCAATCATGTTAACCAGAAGTCCAGTTGCATTGATTCCCTGCCTTGGGAAAGAGCTGTACAGACTGATATCAAGGCTGACATCCTTTCAGTGAACAATGTTAAGGCCTCACCAGACTGCTGATTTCTGGGCCTATACAACTTCCCCAGCCCCCAACAATGGTGGTCAATGAGGGCTTACAGCTATTGACTTCACTATAGAATTGTTCTTGTCCAAAAATGGCCCTCTAACAGGAGAGATTACATTCTACCCCAGTAGTCTAACATAATCCAAGACCAATAACAAACAGTGTGACAGGAAATGAAGCCCACTTGCTTTAAGGTGCAACTAAATTGTGTGGTAGGACTAAGATCCTGATCTTTCTATAGAGTCTTGCTGAAAACAGTTTCCAATTGAAACCACTGCTTTCATTTTCCTTTCTGTTCCTCTTTCTCCTCTTCCCCCTTTTCCTTTCTTGTGAGACTGTGTTTCACTATGTAGCCCTGGCATCCTGAGCAACCTGGAACTCTGTGTAGATTTGGCTGGTCTTGAACTTGCAGAGATCTTCCTGCCTTTGCTTCCAGAGTGCTTGGATTACAAGTATGGTCACCACACCTGGTCTTTGTCCTCCACCCCACTGGCCCCGTGTGGTGTGTGTGTGTGTGTGTGTACTAGGTATGGAATCTAGGGACCTTTGCCTGTTGGGCATCATTGAGCCACACCCTCATCCACCTTATTAACAGTTTTGTTCTATTCCCTTGCCCCTTTCGCTAGAGCACTCCCTCAGTAAATCAGTTGCCCAAGAAACCCAGTGTTGGGTTTTGCTTCAAGAACCTTTATAAAGATACATCCCTTTTGTTGCTGTTGGGGGCTGGAGATGGAACTCAAGCTCTCATGCAGGCTATGCATGTATTCTGCCACTGAGCTATATCCTCAGCAGACAGGAACTTTAGGTGGAAAAAAAGAGTAATCCTACATAACAGAAATGGTTTGCCACAGTGCCCACCAGGAGGAGTTGTACTCTGCTCTCTGACCACTGTCTCCCCATCTCTCATGCCCAGTTAGCTATTAAATAAGGCTTCTGTCTCCTCAGGGTCTTATCATGCTATGATCTCCCCATTCACCACCTCAGTTGAGGTTCTCTGGACTTACTAGAAGTTACCTATTACCTATTCACCACAGATAGGGCTGTATGACTTTGACTGGGTTCCTTGACTTTTCTGGGATTCAGTGTTTTTCTGTGCAAATATGTGGAGATTAGCAGTCTGTTATAGTTTTCCTTTACAGGAGAAGTTAATGAATGGAAATTATTACTACTCTGGTAGTAATAAGATAGCCAATGAAGTGTTTTGAAGATGAAGTAACATGCTCAGAGCTGCAATTCATAAAGACATCAACAGGTAGCTAATAGGCCCTGTCTGGGGTGAATAGACATTTCTTCATGTCTCCCCAGGAAAAAAAAATTACACAAGTGTCAACCATATGAGTATGCCATCTTGGACATCCAGCCCTTCACTTGTTCAGATGACCATAGTCCTAATCACCCCTGATTATAGGAACTTGAGAGACTTTAAGCAACAATATTTTCGTTAAGAGCTTCCTTCATTCCTAAGCATAAAATTGTGAGCAAACTAGAATGATTGCTCAATGCTACTAAGTTCTGGAGTAAATAGTTATACAACAGTAACCATGCTAGCCATACAATCTTCCAGCACACTTATTAAATGCCTTTTCCTATAGGAAATCTCATAGTGTAATCAAATATAGTGGTTTCACATCTTGGTGAGTGAAGAGCCAGAATAAGCATAGCTTGTTCACAGACATAAAGAAATGGAGCAATATTTTTTTTTTATCTGAAGTAGGCATGGAGCTCACAGGAGTGGTTTCCAAAGCAGTGTCCTCCTCCAACAAAGAAAGTTTGGGAATTTTATTTCAAAGAACCAATTATCCTAGTTAGCTTTAACTGTCAACTTGACATAACCTAGAATCATATGAGAAGGGAATCGCAATTGAGGGGTTGCAGAGATCAGACTGGCCTGTGACTATGTCTGTGGATGATTGTCTTGATTATTAATTGATGAAGGAGAGCCCAGCCCACTGTGTGTGGCACAATTTCCTGGGATGTAAAAGAAAGCTGTCTAGACATGAGCTGCAAGTGAGCCAGAAAGCAGCATTTGGGGGGTTGTTCTCTCTGCTTCATGTTTGCATTTGGTATGTGGGCTCACCGCTGCTGTTGCTGTCATACTTCCACACCATAATGGTGATGGACACTCTGGAACTGTAATCCCAATATAACCCCTTCCTTCTCTAAGTTGCCTTGATCATAATGCTTTATCATAGCAATAAAAAAAAACCTAATACATACTGCTTAATTACTGTTATCACCATATAGTACTGCACATCAGAACTTCTTATTTTTATTTGACTGAAAAGTAATGAAGATGTATCAGGACTGAATTTGTACTCTAGATAAGTTAAACCTAATATCCATCCACAAAACATTCTGCAGCATGGCTGCCAAATACATATTCTACTCAACAGTAACATTAACTCAATAGGAAACGTTCTCTGCAACAGGTCATATATATACCACAAAACAAGACTCAATAAATTTTTAAAACTTGAAATCATATTGGGAACTTTTTCTGATGATAATACAATAGAGCAAGAAATCAATAACACAGGAAAGTTTAGAAATTATACTATAACCATGGCTCCAATGCTTGATACCAAATAGGTAGTTAATGAACATTTGTCATCTTTCACCTCCACAGAAGTAATGAAATGAAAAGCCTTTGCTGCAATTCAGACCCAGGTATGGTGGTTTGAAAGAAAATGGCTCCCATAGGCTCACAGGGAGTGGCACTATTAGGAGATGTGGCCTTGTAGGAGTAGGTGTGGCATTGTTGGAGGAAGTGTGTCACTGGGGAGGACTTTGCGGTCTCAGATGCTCAAGTCAGGTATAGACATTCACTACCTACTGCCTGCCAATCTGGATGTAGAACTCTCAGCTCCTTCTCCAGCACCATGTCTGCCTGCACACCACCATGTTTCCCACCATGATGATAATGGACTAAACCTCTGAAACGGTAAGCTAGACCCAGTTAAATGTTTTCATTTATAAGAGTTGCTGTGATCATGGTGTCTCTTCACAGCAATAGAAACTCTAGCTAAGACAGCAGATAAAAGAGAAATTCTCAATCAGAGTAAAAAGCCATAATTAAATATGAGAGATAGGGGTTGGTGTTTAGATCAGTAGGAGTTCACTTGCTTAGCTTGTGTAAGACCCTGGTGTGGAATGCTGACTTCTAGGCATCACAGCTGTTGCATTCTTGAACTCACAGCTGTGATTACCTGTGTAAGACCTCCATAAGATTATTCTTGTCAATACCCTGTGATGGGAAGGGAGGGACTCATGAGGCCCTGTGATGGTTTGAAAGAAAATGGCCCTCAAAGGGAGTGGGACTATTGGGAGGTGTGGCTTTGTTGGAATAGGTATGGCCTTGTTGGAGGAAGTGTGTCACTGTGGGGGTGGGCTTTCAGGTCTCATATATGCTCGAACCACACCCAATATATCAGACTACTTTCTGTTGCCTGCATAGGATATAGGACAAGCCAAGATATAGAACACTAGGCTACTTCTCCAGTACTGTGTCTGCCTGCACACCACCATGTTGCACCATAATGATAATGGACTAAACCTTTGGAAATGTAAGCCACCCAATTAAATATTTTCGTTTATAAGAGTTGCCATGGTCATGATGTCTCTTTACAGCAATAGAAAACCTAACTAAGACAGGCATCATGCACCCTGAGGATTTGTACTCAGACAACAGTTGATAGGGGATGGGAAGATATTCTCATGGGTGATGTGGTCTCCTGTAAGGTGCATGTGCTCCTGTAAACAATCTTCAACCCACATGCCTGTAGAAAGCCCAATTAAATTAATTGAGTTACAAACACTAGGTATGAAAGTAGTGTTGGAAGCAATCCAGGTAAATGTGCTCCCACTCCTCCTGTATGCTGAGTTCCGTGATGCTATTCAGGTTGTTCCGTTCAGTGCTGAGAGGACAAATGCTTTGCAGCTGTGTCTTCCTGGAGCATGCTGACCTTTCCTTGACCCTGGGTGCTGAGGCACGTGGCAGGGTCATTCTCAGAGGGTATATAAGAAAGCTGCTTCTAGTCCCAAAAAAGAGATGCTTGGTGAATAAAGGTCCCGATGCTTGCAATCTGACAGTGTGTGCTGTGTTCAATCCCGACTCCCTCCGCCAGATCCAGACTTGTGCCGTGCGGCCGCCGCAAGTAGAAGGGGCACTAGTTGGGAAGGGAACAAGAGAATGTAACAGGGGTGAGCATGATTGAAATATGTCATGTATATGTATGAAAATGCCATGATTTTATATATATGCATAAGCTATATATGCAAACTACTTTGCATATAAGTATTTCTGCCGGGGACCAGCCTCAGCAGTTTTCGTAGGTCTTGAAAGACCAGGGATATCTGAAAGGCGGAAAGAAAAATTCTCGAACACAGAGATTCATGCAAGCTGATGAGTTTTGTCAGATCTGGAGAAGTGCGTCTTCTTTGCCTCCTTCTCCCTTCTCTCTCTTTTTATTTATTTTTGTTCTGTTCTATTCTATTTTATTTCTAGTCTATCGTTCCCTCATTCTCTCATTCTTCTATCTTTCTGTTGTTCTCATTATCATTCTCATTCTGTTTCTCATTCTCTTTGTTTTATTCTATTTTATTTTCTTTTTCTTCTCTCTATTTTCTTCTATTTCTACTCCTACTTCTATTCTCCTCTATACTATTCTGTTTTCTACTCTATTCTACTACTGCTGCTATTCTATACTACTCTATTCTGCCATTTTACTATCTCTACTGTCTACTACTATTACTACTACTACTATTCTGTACTACTACTGTCTACTATCTACTACTACTGTCTACTACTACTTTCTATTACTACTATTCTGTACTACTCCAGATCTGACTCAACTCCAGTCTTTTATTAATATTACAAGGAAATAGGAGATGAGATAATTCAACAAGTGATTGGGTTTTTTCACCATAGTTTCAAAAGTTCTATTTGAAAATCAACAAAGTGTAGCCTGTGTTCCTTGATTGCATGCAGAAGTTTCCAGGCAGGTAACCAAAGCAGAAAGCCAGAAGCTTTGATTGCACACAGAAATTTCCAGGCAAGTAACCAAAGCAAAAAGTGAAAGCGCAACACTTATTCCTTGCTAGATTAATAATTATTAGAACATCTGAAGTTCTCACCCCAGAGGCCATCTACTTGCTGTTTCTCAGGAAGCTCAGCAATACAAACAATAGGTTAAGGTAACAGACAGCTAGCTTCCCCTAGCAACATCCTCGCTGCAATTTCTTTAATGCTTCTTCTGCAAATTTAAGACAGAATCTGTCTTTTGTAGTCTTAAGACACTGTATTGGCTCTGTTAAGTCCTGTATCTTTTCAGGTTTAGAAAGACATTCCCATGGAGTTGCAGGTTGGTGTGTTAACCATTGTTTAAATGTCATCTCTGCAACTCTCATTGCTTTAACTCTTTAAACTCTGCCCATCTACATGCTGCATCCTACACACTATAATTCTGCATTCTCCATTTTATACAATTATTCCATGCTTCAAAAGGTTGCTCATCAATTAGGTTTCTTCCCAAGAGTTATTTAACAGCCCTAATGCCAGCAAGGGTCTCAATCTCTGTATAATTTCTTAAAGTATTAGCTTTCTCAATGTCTAATTTCAAAGAAACCACGGCAGGAGAAGGAACAAGAAACATAAAGAACAGACAGAGCAAGAAGATTACAAGAACAAGTAACAGCTGAATGGATGAGAATATCACATGCATGTGCCAAAAGTTTGCCCTCGGGACACAATGGAGGTCTCTCCCAGGTCCTCCTTCAGGAAATTCAGCAGGCAGTCCAGTGGGGCATGCCCAGAGGGATCTTTGTCCTCAATCTAGGCTTCCTCCTTCCTGGACTCGTGGGGCAACAAGTCAGGCATATTGTTTACCATCTCCAGCATATTTCAGTTATCTTTGATACAAAATGAATGAATACTCCCAATTTTTTACAGTTTTCTTGAGCAGAAAATGTAATGACTTTGTAAAGCACTATGCTAGCTAGTTTTATGTCAACTTGACAAAAGCTATAGTCATCAGAGAAGAGGGAACCTCAATTGAGAAAATGCCTCCATAAAATTAGGTTGTAATTTAGTGATTGATCAGGGAAGGCCCAGCCTACTGTGGGTGGTGCCTGCCTTAGGCTGTTGGACCTGGGTTCTATAAGAAAGCCGCAATCCATAAGATTGGGTTGTAGGCTTTAGAGGGCATTTTCTTAATTAGTGATTGATGGAGGAGGGCCCAGCCCATTAGGCACAGGCTAACATCCTTGGGTTCTATAAGAAAGCAGGCTGAGCAAGCCATGATGAACAAGCCAGTAAGCAGCACCCCTTCATGGCCTCTGCATCAGCTCCTGCCTCCAGGTTTCTGTCCTGTTTGAGAGTTCCTGTCTTGACTTCCTTCCGAGACGAACAGTGCCTGCAGAACTGTAAGCCAAATAAACACTTTCTTCCCCAAGTTGCTTTGGTCACAGTGTTTTATCACAGCAATAGAAACCCTAACTAGGACAAGCACCTACTTTGGTTTTTTTAATTGAAAATATTTTTTGATACAATATATTCTGGTCACAGTTTCCCTCCAACTCCTCCCAGATCCTCCCCAGTTCCCCACCCACCCAACTCCATGCCTTTTTTTTCTCTCTCTCTTTAGAAAACAAGCAGGAAAATAAAACAAAGCAGAATCAAAAAACAGAAAGCACAAGAAGCACACACACACACACACACACATAAAAACACAAAATCAGAAACTATAATATACAAATAAAAACCAGTATGATGAAAAATTCTCAAACAAAGCAATACAGGGCAAAAAAAATCTACAAAACTACCTTTGAGTTTGTTTTGTGTTGGCCATTTACTGCTGGGCATGGGGCCTACCCTTAAATGTGGTTTATATACCATTGAGACTCCATTGGAGAAAACTAAATTGTCCATTGAAAGCAGTTGTCAATTTGAGGCTTCAGCAATAATCCTTCTATAAATCTATAAATGGTAGGTATTCATGTTATAGGTAGTGAGCATACATTAAAATTCCTGAGACAATAACAACTTCATTTTCAGCTTTCTTTTTTTTTTAAATTAATTAATTTATTTATTTTAACATTAAAAAGATCTTCCACTCCTTATTTTCAGCTTTCTACACAACGATTTGTCACATAAATAATTGAAATATATTTGTAAGATTCCTTTTAATTCTATTCATAGACACAAATAATTCTTTTTTAGACCATTTGTCTTGGCAATACTGACCTTCAGGTTTCTTCCCTACAGAGGCCGGGTGGGGGGGCGGTGTTTGGAGAGAGAGCCCTAGGTGCATACTTTACTTCCAATCTGTGTTTCTAAGTTATGTAAAGTTTGAGTACTAAGAGGTTCTTTATTCTTCGAAAAGAGGATAAATAATTTGTGGATAGATTATTTTTGCAAGATGCAGAGACATGCTCTCAAACTATTGTCTAACATGAAAGGCTCAAAACACACCTGGTTTTCTTATTTTCCCCAAACAGTGAAAGCACTCAATATAAAGTTTTCTTAAACAAATGCTCTAATTTTCTCTTCTCAAAAGATTCCACTTGTGCCACCCAAACAAATAAGCATATAAATGAGCTCCGCAGCCATACTCATTACACAGCAGCAACATTTGTGCACAGGCCAGCAGTGGGGAATATAATGCAAAAGATAATTTGAACCCAGCCCCCAAATGATGTTAAAGCACAATGAAGGGTTTTGGAAAAAATACAAACCTTGACTTTGTTCTTAATGTGTGTGCTTTGTATTATGTATGGGGCTCTTTTCCGTCGCTTACACAATAAAAAATCCATGTGGAATTAGAAAGCTGGACTACACTCAAATAACCAGAGGCAATGTGTTCACAGTCTGGGATCTTCAAGCACAGAGGATCTGGAAAGAGCTTGCTTAAGTTTCTCCTACTCCCTTCTGCCCCAGCTGTTCTATTTCCTTTCATGTTCTCCTCAGAGGAAATGAGAAAACTTCTCCGCTTGTTAGGAGTCAGTGTCTGTTTTCCATGTGGGTCCTTAGTTTTCTGTAACATTTGCTAGAAGTGAGCATCCAGCTTCCACATGCCCTGGCTCCCTCATACTGGCTGCCTAGGCAAGCCCTTAGATGTACTGGGAAACTGCCAGTGATACATGGCTTTGTTAGTATAGGAGGATTGGAAGAGGTCTGTAGTCGAAAGTTTGTCGGTCCCGCCTGGCTCCCACAGCCACTTTGACCCAAGTTAAACACACAGAGGCTTATATTATCTTCAAACCATAGCCGTGGCAGGCTTCTTGCTAGCTAGCTCTCACATCCCAAATCAACCCATCTTTATAAATCTATGTTGCCACGTTTTCCATGGCTTTACCTCTGTGCCGTTACATGCTGTTCTCTCAATGGCGAAATGGCATCCTCCTGCTCTGCTTTTCTCCTTCTCATTCGAATCTCCTGCCTAGCCTTATTCTGCCTCACCATTGGCCAAACAGCTTTATTTATCAACCAATCAGAGCAACACATTTTCAGAAAGCCATTCCCATCAGAGGTCAATGTGAAGAAGTGGGGGAAAGGAGACCTGCTGGCACCTGAAAACCAGATATCCTCCTCCCAGGTTTCCTTCTGTTGTTCCAAACCTACTTTTGCCATGCTGGAACATTCAGTATACTTCTTGAAAGTGCCCCAGTAATGACCATACTTCCTGTCTCTTATACACATCTAGATGTGTATAAGAGACAGCTGTATCTACAGGTTCTTCAGCTTGACCATCTACAGATTTGATCATCCATGGATCCAAAACAGTCAAACAAATGCTATACTATTACTGACATGTATTATACAGTTAAGCCTAGAAATGTGTCTGGACTGAACACATAGGTTTTTTTTGTTGTTGTTGTTACTATTCACTATTGAACTATTTTCATTGTATCAAATTATCTTTTTAAAATAAAGTGTTTCCCCCCCAAAGGTAATACTCATTTCTGTGTGAGTTTATGTATATCACGTGTGTGCAGGTATACATATATGCCAGAAGAGGGCATCAGAAGAAGAGTCCTGGGAACTGAACTCCAATCTTCTGAAAGAGCAGTAAGCGTTCTTAACCACTGAGCAGATCATCTCTTTAGCTCCTTGTATTAGATATGTTAAGTCATCCAGAGATGATGTAAAGTCCACAGGAGGATGCAAACACCACACTATTTTATATAACGACTTAAGCCTCCTCAGGTTATAGTATTCTTGCAAGGCCCTTGCACCCATCACCTGTGCATAGCAAGAAGCGAATTGTCTATGGCATAGATTCTATACATGTCAGCCTCAGGTACAAGCTTTCCTTAAGTACTTGGAAAAAGCTGTGTAAATACATAGTGCAGTTTAAAGGCAAAGCTAGCTTCTGTGTGCACCTGCTCTGAACCGGGCATCATACCTGTCTCAGAATGGTACCACGTGTTAACCTCATGCTCCAATGACTTAGTTTTGAAATTTACAAATAAAGTTGGTTTTAAGATTAATTACAATGTCTAAGAAGGAAAGAGCTGTCAAGTGTTCTGCAACAATGTATTAGATAATGATAACCATTTGCAGCTGTGAAGGAACTGGAGCATTTGTCATTAATTAACATCCTCATAAGTAGAAGTATTGAGCGGTACATACTGCTTGTCTGGGATAGCATTCCTCCCTATAGGCCAGGCTGGCCAGGAACTTGTGATCCTCCTGTCTCAGCTTCCCACGTGCAAGGATTACAGGGGTATGTCACCACTACTACCACCACCCCACTTGTATCTCACTTCTGAAACTAAAACTTAAAGGTATAAAGTGTCTCCCAGTTCCTGTGCTGTTTGAATTCTTGCCCTGATTGGTTTACTTTGACAAATAATCAAAAACCCATTAATCTTTAATATAGGAAATTTGAATCCTCTGTTTAGACTATTAATATCACCTCAGTCTTTTGATGATATTTGTTCTTGGCAGTAAAATTGAACATCCAGATGAAAGAAAATGCTGACTTCCTTTACAATCTGCCTAAAAGAAGAAAGAATCAAAGAGATTTTATTTCACTAGGACAATGAATCAAAAATGAGAACCCCTCCACTTAAGCATATTAGAATGATAAAATCAGACACCAACAAGTTTGAGGAGTATATAACCACAGGCATCTTTTCTGTAGTCCAGTAGAATGGCATTTGCAGTCAAAGCTCAGAGCATGTGAGGAATGCACAATTAGCAGACCTTGAAAACCATGTCAATAGGACAGGACTGTAACACACAATAAAGATTTACAAGTCCAATGAAGAAAGGAGAACAAAGCAGGTTAGCTGAAGAAGTGGTCTAAAGCTAGGTGTGGTAGTACATGCCTGTAATCTCAGAATAGAGGAGGCTGAAGTAGGATCCTGGGGTACTTGTTGAGACCCTGTCTCAAAAATAAAGTAACTAAATAGCAAAATATCCCAAACCAAACAGCAACAAAAGAAAAAGTCCGAAAAGAATGGAATAATTTGTCAAGTGAGAAGAAGGCATAAATCCCTGTCCCTGGATCCTGCATATACAACAGTAGGCTAGAGACACAGAGGAGGCAACATGTTTCTGTCTTCTCCAGGCAAGTTGGGAATAATGCTTCCATTTGTAGCCCCGCCCTGAGTAGGTAAACTGGAGTAGGTAAAGGACATGCTCAATGGAAAATCTTAGAACAAAAATCTGAGGACAGAACCAATGGGGGTAGTTAAAGATTTGAGGGAAGATTGGTAAGTTGAGACAACTAACATTATAAGAAAAAATGTGCCAAAGCACTGGGAACATCCCTCTCAATTGCAGGCCAGGGTGCAAGGGGATCTTGTCACTTTACCAGGGGTTGCCAAGCTTCATAATTTCTCACTTTTTCTTGGCTACTGAAGAGGTTACAAGAGGAATATTTTGAATCATATGAAATATTCAGCATATTTTAAAACTTGGAGGAATCTTAGTGGTTGTGCTGGATAATTTTATGTCAAGTTGATGCAGGCTGAAGTTATCTGAGAGAAAGGAACCTCAACTGAAAATATGCCTCCATAAGAGCAGGCTGCAGGCAAGCCTGTAGGGCTTTTTCTTACTTAGTGATTGATGTGGAAGGGTCCAGACCATTGTTGGTGGAGCCACCCTGGGCTGGTGGCCCTGGGTTCTATAAGAAAGCAGGCTGAGCAAGCCATGTGGAGTAAACCAATAAGCAGCACCCCTCCATGGTCTCTGCATCAGCTCCTGCCTCCAGGTTCCTGCCCTGTTTGAGTTCCTGTCCTGACTTCCTTCAGTGATGAACTGTGATAAGAAGGAGTAAGTGAAATAAACCCTTTCCTCCCAAGTTGATTAAGGTCATGGTGTTTTCATCATAGCAACAGTAACCCTAACCAAGACAATGGTTGTTTGGTTCTTTTGTTTTTGTTCATGGTAAGCATCTGCAGTTCTCAATAAATGATCATTTTCTTGTCTTCAGAGGTTCTTGGCTCAATTTTTATTTGTCAATTGTCAATTTTGCATGCTTATACTGACTTTCTTCTCTCACCCCCTTTTTCTTTTTCTGTGGTACTCAGATCAAACTTAGGGCCTCATGCATGTCAAACAGGTGCTCCACCATAGAGCTGTATTTCCAGCTCACTCTTTACTTTTTATTTTAAGACAGAGTCTCACTAAGTTGCCTAGGCTGGCCTTGAACTACCTATGTAGCCCAGACTAGCCTCAAACCAGTGATATTTCTTCTTTAGCCTCCACTAAATGATAGAATCACAAAAACATAAGTGCCTCTAGGCCCAGCTTCTATTGGCTCCTCTGAAAACTCCATTTTCTCAGAGCTGTCTGCCAGCCCCAAGCTCCTGGAATTGTCTAAAATTTCCTACTTGGTAGTTGTTATGGGAAAATGCTACAACTTCCCAAACTTCTCAAATCACCTAAATTACTGCAAAAAAGAATGGTTTTGCATTCTCACCAGAAATGAATTCGAGTTCCTGTTGTTCCAAATCCTTATGGGCATTTGATATGCAAAGAAATTGAGAAATTATGTAGACGAGGTATCTTCACTCCTTTGTTCATATTCAGTTTTTGCTTCCTGGCCCATGGTCTCTCTGTACCATTGAGTCACTCTGCCATGCCTTCTCTACCACAAAATTCCTCTGAATTTATGAGCCAAAATAAATCCTTCCACCAGTAAGTTGCATAATGATGAGAAAAGTAACTAATACAGTTAGTTACCAGGGGCTAGGTCACTGAGTATTGGAAGGTGGTTGTAGCTGGTGAGATATTGCTTGAAGAGCTTCAAGATTTTGGCTAAGTAGGAATATCTTCAAGAGATCTATTGTACAACATGATGACTATAGTTACACATTGTTGCTATTATTTCAATCAAAGAATTCCACTATGATTCACATGTTAAAGGCCTGGTTTCTACCCTGGTACTATTTGGAGGCAGTAGGAGGTAGGACCCAGGGAACTTAGATCTTTGGGGGTATACCGTTGAAGGGGATTGTGGGATTCTAGCCTCTTCATGTCTTTCTTTGTTTCCTGGAGTGTTTTCCACCCCTGTGAGCCCCAATCATGATGTACTGCCTCATTATAGGCCCAAAGCATCAAAACCAAGTGACCACAGTCTGAAGTTGTGAGCCACAATATGTCTCCTCTCCTTTAGGGTAACTTTCTCAGGTATTTTGTCACAGTGATAGATGACTGAGTAATGCAACTGCAGTTATTTGAAACACTTAGGTGAAGGGGTAGCTTAATGATAGAGTGCATTGCTAGTGTGTATGAGACTCTGGGTTCCATCTTCAGCACCACAGAGGCAGGAAAAAATAAGAACAGTATGGCAGCATACTTCTATAAACCCTACACTTCAGAGGTACAAGCAAGAGGATCACAAGTTGGGGATAGGGAATGCTAAGAGAAGGGTTGCAAAATGTTCTCTCAAAAAAAGTAACTATGTGAGGTGATGCATATTAATATTGGTTGGTC
Source organism: Neotoma lepida (assembly GCA_001675575.1). Lineage (NCBI taxonomy): Eukaryota > Metazoa > Chordata > Mammalia > Rodentia > Cricetidae > Neotoma > Neotoma lepida. The sequence goes on along the minus strand of LZPO01017609.1, from coordinate 60,860 downwards.
TTAATCATCCTACAATATACATTAAACTATTGTGCTATATAGGATATATGTGCATAACTTTAAATAGCAATGAAGAAAATAAAATACAATTTTAGGAAAGGGGGATAATCACCAAAGAAGTTGAAGAAAGGTGATGAGAAGAGGAAGAAGGGAAAAGATGACCCCTTAAGCAACGAGCAAAGATGAACAAAGGCCAATTTTCCCAAAGTTGCCATCATCCAATGCTGCTAAGCAGACAAATAACAAATGTTCTTTGGGGCTTGAGTTATAAAGTTATAAAATTATAAAGTGTGACAATGTGAAAATATTTAGAAAGAAAAATCTGTCAACCCAGGCAAAACATAAGCATGAGTCTGAGGAATTGGGGTATCCCTCTGACCCCTTGCTTTCAGCCTTCTATTCTGCTTTGTTGTTGTTGGTTGGTTTAGGGTAAGGTTTTTTTTGTTTTGTTTTGTTTTTTGCTTTGTTTTGTTTTGAGAAGGTTTCACACCAGTCACACTGGCCTGGAATTCACTAAGTAGCCCAAGCTAGCCTCAGCCTCCAGAGTGCTAGGATTATAGGTGTGAGCACTGATCTGCTAAAGCAACAGTTTGCTTCAAGCAGCTGATTCCTTGAGTGTTCTTATTTGAACTTGAAGCAGGTGCTCAGTGACTCTCCAGAAAGAAATCCCTTCCAGAGCAGGATGGTGTAGGATTGGAACAGGAGCTGGGAATTTCCCTTTGAGCTCTAAAGGCCTGCCAGTGTCCGTGGAGAAGTGTGATAAGGAGCCTACTCAGGCGCCTCACCCAGCATATGGATAGCATCCTACTGGCCTAGAAGGTGTAGCTCTGTAAGCTGAGCAGCCAGGTGTGCTTTGAGGCACATGCCATCTTGCTTTATGGCTGTTTCTGTGGTAAGGACAATTGGTCATACTTGATCTCACACTTCACCTCCAGAGCTGAGGGATATGTCTGAAGGAGCTTCTGTAGAAACTTAATATCAGAGAAGATGGCCACATATCAGTACAAACGCCAGGCATACACATAGGCAAATATCCTAAAAGAAGAGTGGACAAGGAGCACAGAGGACAGGTTTGCTCTAGTAGAGAAGGAAAACAGAAGTTATTAAATTCCAGTATAATTGTGAAGTCAGGGGTTTTCCATCTGGTCGTGCAGATGAACCTAAAGAGCTGTGTTTTAGAAGGAAGTGAGGTCCAGTGAGGGAGAACTGTGACAAAGTTGACCAAAATGCCAACTCTAGCTCCTAGGCTGACTACAAACCAGGTTTCTATACTGGGGAAATAGCCCATGTTATGAGTCCTGACATCACAGTGACTACATTAGTCAGATTTCCCAGAAAAACAGAACCAAGAAAACATCCATGATGGTTAATCTGTAATGTCAATTTGACTGGACTTAGAAACATGCAGGAGAAACACTTCTGGGCACGTTTTTGAGAGCATTTTCAAAGAAGTTTAACTGAGGTGGGAAGACGCCCCCAAATTTGCTTGGCATTACTCCATAGGCTTCAATCACAGATGGAAAAAACAAAAAGAAAGCAAGCCAAGCTCCAGCACTTATCTCTCTGTGCTTCCTGGCTGCTGATGCAAAGTGACTGGCCACCTCATATATCTGCCATTGTCCTAGTTAGGGTTTCTATTGATGTGCAGAGACACCATGACCATGGCAACTCTTACAAAGGAAAACATTTCATTGGAGCTGGCTTACAGTTCAGAGATTTAATTCTTTATCATGATGGTGGGAAGCATGGCAGCATGCAGGCAGACATAGTGCTGGAGAGGTAGCTCAGGCAGGAGGAAGAGAGAGTGACACTTGCCTGGCTTAAGCATCTGAAACCTAAATGCCCACACCCAGTGACATACCTCCTCCATCAAGGCCACACATCTCCTAATAGTGCCACTCCCTGTGGGCCTATGAGGACCATTTTCATTCGAACCACCATAGCCACCGTGCCTTCTGCATCATGACCATACACTTATATTTTGGGCCAAAAATAAACCCTTCCTTAAATTGCTTTTGCCAAAAATTTGTCATTGTCACAGCAATGAGAAAAGTCACTACTACAATATCTGAGAGATATATCAGAGTAATGGGCCCATGTGACCAAATTATCTGACAGGCCCTGTGAGAAGCCATCTGCAAGCCAGAGATCCATGGAAGCTGATAGCATGGATTAGTCCATTTCTGGAAACCTCAGAAGCAGGGAAACTGATAGGACAACCCCTCTCTGAGGTCAAAAGACTAAAAGCACGAAAGGAACCACTAGTGCAAGTTTCAGAGTCAAAGACTGAAGAATCCAGAGTTCTGATTCCACAGACAGGAAGACTGGTGTTAGAAACAAAAAACAATCTCCCTGTTGCACAAAAGAACAAATGAACAAAGCAGAAGCAGCTAAATAGCTCAGCAAGGCCTTTTTTATTTTTTCAAAATGGGTTCTCCACATCATAAACTGAACTAGCAAGCACACTAGGCGGACAGGAAAATCACTTGAGTTTTATTCTAACACAGGTGATGACTGTGCCTTTTCCCTGTGGCTAGGGTTAGGCCTCACCATCTTTCAAGATTGGCTAGTTTTAAAAGAATCAGCACCAAGGAAAGAAGGAACATGGGAAGGGGTCACTTAGTTTCCAGAATGCAGTAGGGGCTCTGAGTAAACAAAGGTTTCACAAGGTAGGGAGTGTGAAATACTTGCATAAAGGTTTACAGCATGGGGGGGGGAGATAAAATGATTTGCATAAAGTATTATAGGGGGTTAATATTTAATGTATCATACATTAGCATGTCTCCCTATGTGAGAGAGATAAAAACAGAAAAGACAAAGCAAAGACAGACAAGGTCCCTTCTATCTTTTCATTTTACTTTCCCACATTGCCCACTGGTCCCAACTCACATACCAAGTTTCTCTGAAAATACCCTCATAGACACATAAAAAAACAAACAAACCGTGTTTTACCAGCTAGCTAAACATCTTTAGCTATAGCCCAGGCTGATCTTGAATTTGTTATCCTACTGTCTTGGCATGCCGAGTAGCTGGGATTAAAGGCCCACGCCTGTAGGCTAGGCACAATCTAGGCATCTCTCAAGTAGTCAGGTTGACACCCAACATTTATCATACTGACCAAAAAGAAAAGAATGTCTATTCCCAATGTCAAAGTGAAGAAATCATAGACTATGCTTGGTAATGTTCTTATCCCATCAGCCCAAACTGACAGCTTCATTGCTTTGTCTTTGGACTATCAGAGAAAATGGCTCTATTTTGGGCCCTCAAGGAGTTCTGACTACAAAGAGCTCTCCTTCTGGGATACTGCAGAGAAAAGGCTTCAGAAGAGCAACAGTCTCAATTTTAGACCTGCAGTTTGCCTTAGACATCTCATGGGGCCTGAGAGCCTGGACCTAAATCAGTCTTTTATGAATATTGTCAATAGTATGAGAGCTTCACTCTGGCATCCCACTCAGTTCCATTTGGCATCAACCTCCCAGAACACAGTCTTCCTCCTCTTAGTCTCTGTGACTGTTTCTCCATGGCTGCCTTGGGAGGCAGTTCAGCCTCCAGTAGCAGTTCTCTTAAGAGTCTATCCTCATCCTCCCCTCCTGTGAGCCTTGTGGGAAAACGACATTCGGAAAACTCCATAGAGCTATCTTAGGCCAAAGTTGTTGTGACAAAATACCATAGACTAAGTGTCCTACTTTGCTTCTCTGTTGCTCTGATAAAACACTCACGAAAGCAACTTGATAGAGCTTGTTTGCCTTATACTTCTGTATCATAATCTATCACTAAGGGAAGCCAAGACAGGAACTCAAGCATGAACCTAGAGTCATGAACTGAAACAGAGACCATGGGAGAAATGCTGCTTAATGGCTTGCTCCTTATGCTTGCTCAGCCTGCTTTCTTATACCACTGAGGACCACCTGTCAAGATCTGGCACCACTTATAGTGGGATAGGCCCTTCCACAAAGATTATCAACTAAGAAAATGCCCCACAGACATGCCCATAAGCCAATCTGATGAAGGCATTTTCTCAATTGAGGTTCCCTCTTCCCGGATAACAAGAGCTTATGTCAAGTTAACAAAATCCTAACCAGCACATTAGGCAATTTGTAAAGATAAGACATTTGTTTAGCCCATGGTTCTGGAGGCCAGAAAGTAGCCAGAATTACAGACCTGTGCCACCAGGCCAGGCCTTTTTAAATGACAGCATTTTACTGTGTAGCCCAGGCTGGCCTATAACTCACTAAATAGCCCAGGCAGGTCTCAAGTTTACAATGATCTTCCAACTTCAGCCTGAGTTCTGGAATTACAAGCATCTGCCAAATGGCTTGACATTGGTTCACAGTGCCTCATAGACTCCTTCTGCCCAAAATGCCCTTTTGGCCACAAAGAGATTCATGAACTTGTCTCTCAGACTGTAAGTTCAACAAGGATAAAAATGTAGACTAAAGCCACAATGGAGAGACCTAGCCTTGTTTCTTTGAAAACATGTTAAGAATACTTACTGCCTACTCATTTGGTGACCACAGTCTTCCATGAACAAGTCAATGAAGCTCTTTTACAGCAATGATTTTTATAGATTCACCAAGTCAGGCAATTGTGAAAGGAGTTTTAAAGGCACTTATTTAGGGTTGGGTTTTCACCAGTACTTGTAAGTGCACTGGAAAGAATGGAATTGCTCATGGCCTTTCATACTATAGGAAGACAATTCCAGTGCACACATGCTGGAGCAGAATCAGATCATTCACATCCATTTTAGTGCCCAAAGGACAAGTTTATATTATGGGACAGAGCCAATTTTTTAAGATATAGTTATCCTATGTAGCTCAGGATGGCTTTGAACTTCTGATCCTCCCACCTCAGCCTCCTGAGTGCTGAGTTACAGATGTAAACCATGTTGCTCTGTTTAATTGATTTTTTACAGTTGCTTCTGTTTTTCTAGAGTTACTAACAGTGGGCCCCAGAGATCCAAAATCACATTACTAGAAGAGGTTGTAACTGTTGCATGTCACAGATTGCTCCTTGAAATTCCCTTAAGCAACACTGTAATAACCAGCCTCCAGAAGAATCTACCCTAAAGATATGGGCTTTTAAGTTCTGGAACCGCACACAGTGGTCAGCTTAAAGAAACATACATGCATTCAGCTTTCAGACTAGATCAAGGATGGATGAGATCAGAGAGAAATTCTAGAATTTCCACATTACCAAGATGCTCACTAAATGCTTCACAATGTCTCCAGGGCCTCACTCTGGCCTCCTGCTGGTTCCCCTGTCCATGTGATTTATATCAAATTAATATAAGAAGATATAGTGTAAATGCCAGGCAGAGTTTGTTATGAAATAATATGAGACACTCTCAAAGGTGACGGTGGGCAGTGATGAGAGAGGGACACTGTGGAGGAAAACATCCTCACGGTATGGGAATGGACAATGACCAGAGAGACCATTGTGCCAACCTATCTGTTTAGGTAAGCTTTAACCTGTTTTCTAAAGTTTCTGGAACAGACAGCTTTCTTGCAGCTCAGTTTCTGTGTAGGCAATTGACAGCTTCATTTAGATGAACTCTTAAAGGGGGAGGGGACAGTAATGTATCTGTGTCCTTTACCAGAAGCCTCCTGCTAGATAGGAATCCTATAATCTTCCTGGCAGCTGAAAATTTCATGCCTCCATCCAGGGCTAGAGATATGACTCACATCCCATTCTTTTGACCAAAAATCATGCTATAGAGCAGATTAAAAGAATCCATGTGAAAAGAAACATAAAAAAAATATATAGAAATAGTCATATGGGTCTCAAAGAAGTCCTATTGGTTCCACCCCTTCATATGATATTTTAAATCTTGGGATTGAGGAGACTGCTCAGTAGGTAAAGTGCTTGATGCTCAGGCAGGAGGCCCCAAGTTCTCGTCTTGTTCTCACATGAAAGCTGGATGCAGTAGTGTATCTCTGTAACCCCCAGTGCTGGGGAAGGGGAAGACAAGTGGATCCCCAGAGCTTTTTGGGTAGCCAACCAGTCCAAACAGCAAGTTCCAGGTCCATGAGAT
>LZPO01017609.1:38889-51318 GCA_001675575.1 Neotoma lepida | reverse complement strand
GTGGTTCTCCTATGCAGGTCAGAAGACAACTTATGGGAGTCCACCATATGTCTCTCAGGAAGTCTAACTTAGGTCTTCAGAGTTGGGGGACCTCAGGCTTGAAAGGCTTGAAAGTTAGCAATTTTACCCACTGATACATCTCTCTAGGCTTGAAATCCTCTTTTGAAAAGAACCTCCTGGTACACACGAGAATTAATTTCACTTAATGAAACTGAGACAAGCAAAACTCACTTTCTTAAAATCAACATATTGACACCTCCAAACATTGAGTCATTTTTTCTGTAACTTAAAATACACCTAGCTTTGAAAATCACCTCCAAATTCTGTCATCTTCATTTTTGTCTTATACACATTTCTGTCTCAGATGGGAACACTCTGAATAAGATACTAGTCTAGCATTAAAAATATGAGACACCCTCAAGAAGTCCCTTAATGTACAAAATTTTAAAAAATGGAGAATGGATTATTTTGTTCTTTATCTGTCTTAAACATTACTTCTGAAGTGTTTTTTAATATTAATTCCATATCCCATGCATATTTTATTTGTTGTGATGGTTCATCTTGATTGTCAACTTGACTGGATTTAGAGTCACCTAGGAGACAACCTTCTGAGTGTGTCTACAAGTGTTTCCAGAAAGATTTAAATGAAGAAAGAAAACAAACCCTGAACATGAGTGGCACCATTCCATGGGCTGAGGTTCTAGACTGATTGAGAAGGAGAGATGAGCCGAAGGTCAGCATTAATCTCTTTCTGCTTCCTGACTGTAGATACATGTGTCCACATATGTATCCTGCCACCATGATTCCCCTCACAGAATGAACCATACCCTCAAGCACTGATCCAGCATAAACCATTTTGTCAAGTTGCTTTTCTCGGGTGTTTTGCAGCAGATATTTATCAGGGAGAACACATTGAAAGTGGGTATAAATTATATTATTTATAATTGTGTTTCTTGGATAATATCTAACATCTTCCATTATAAGAATTGACTAGCTAAGAAATAATCTTCCATATTTGTTGATAAATACTTGCAATGGAGTGGTATTTAAAATTCTAATAATATACTTTCTTAAAATATTTCAATTGCCAGGTTATATATGAAATACTACAAGTATATGTGAGTCAGAATTTAATGATTTTATGAATAATCATCATATAATTACCTAGATTTATCATCACTTTAAATTTAATGAAAATTCTTTGTGCCAGAAGTTTTATATGAATATGGAAGTGGATATTTTTCTTCTTATTTGCTCAACTTGATTATTTGAGATGGGTTTCTATGGTAGTTTGAGAGAGAATGGCCCCCAAGAAAATTTTTTTTTCATACAATATATTCTGATCATGTTTTCCCCTTCTCCCAGATCCTCCTCATGTCTCCACCCATCCAGCTCCATGCCCTTTCTTTCTCTTTCTTTTTAAACAAACAAAAAAGAAAACACTAGAATAAAAAAAGAGAAAAATACAAGAAATACACACACAAACCATAAAAACACAAAACTGGAAACCATAATATACAAGCAAAACACTAGTAAGACAAAACAAAATGCTTAGACAAAGCAATATGAGACAAAAAGTTTACAAAAATACCACTGAGTTCACTTGGTTTTGGCCATCTACTTATGTGCAAACAACTTAAAGTGTGGTTAACATACATACCCAGTGAGACTCCATTGGAGAAAACTAACCCTTCCTTTATAAGCAGATGTCAATTGCAGGTAGCTTTTTGGTCACAGATGGGAACCTGTGTCCACTTCCCCCTCTTGGCATTGGGACCCTGCATGGCTTGAATCTGTACAGACCTTGTGCATGCTTCAGTCTCTGGGTTCATATGTGCATCAGTCCTGTTGTGCCTGGAAGATACTGTTTCCTTGAAGTCATTCATCCCTTCTGGCTCTTACAATCTTTCCACCTCCTCTTCTACTTAGTTCCCTGAGCCTTGAGGGGAGGGGCTGGATGAAGACATCCTGTCTAGGACTGACAGAATCTTTCATTCTCTACACATTGTCCAGTTGCGGGTCTCTCTATTATCTCCCATCTACTGTATGAGGAAGCTTCTCAATGATGGATGAGATACTGATCTAGCCTCATATGTCTAAATGCTTGGTTCCTGGCTGGTGGAACTATCTGAGAAGGAATAGAAGGTGGGTCTTGTTGAGGAGGTGAGTCACTGGGGATGGGCCTTGAGGTTTCAAAAGCACACCATTCCCAGTTTTCTGCTTCCTACTTGAGGGTAAGGATGTAAGTTCTTAGCTCCTGCTCCAGCGCCACATCTCCCTGCCTGCTGCCAAGATATCTGTCATGATGGGCATGGACTCTAACCCTCTGGGACTATAATCCCTGATATACTCTTCAAAAGTTGCCTTGGACATGATGTCTCTTCTCAGTAATAGAAAAGCAACTAAGACTACTTCCCTGAGAAGGTGAGTAGGCACTTGGGAAGTATGTGGGATGTGGCAAGTTCCTTACCATGCACCTGGCTCTGTGTGAAGGTCCCACCCTAAGCATCTGTCTATATATCCAAACACTGGTGCATTCCTAGTTGCTGCTGTTTCCACACCTGAAACATAAGTGCCCCCTAGTCAGCCATTAGGGACAGAGGGGTAGGAGGGTGATGGAAGACAATAATGGGCCTATCAAGTATCAGGCAGAAGTAAATGCTGAAATCCTGGGGTGGAGGGCATCTATAATATGGGGAGGGGCCCAAGATGAGCAATTAGGAGCTATCAGCTAAGATTAAAGGAAGAGCTAAATTCAATGTTTATTTGAGCTCTAAAATCCCCTCTCTCCAGATTTCAGTGAAGGCCTTGGAGTCTCCTCTATGAGGCTTGTATGGTGGTTTGAAAGAAAATGGCCCCCAAAGAGAATGGCACTATTACGAGGTATGGCCTTGTTGGAGGAAGTGTGCCACTGTGGGGACAGGCTTTGAGGCCTCTTTTGCTCAAGCTTCCCAAAGTGTGGCTGTCAGTTGACGTCCTGTTGCCTGCAACATGTGGCACTCTCTGCTCCTGCACCACGTCTGCCTGCATGCTGCCATGCTCCCCTTCATGATCATAATGGACTGAACCTCTGAAACTGTAAGTGAGCCACCCCAATTAAATGTTTTCTTTGTAAGAGTCGCTATGGTCACAGTGTCTCTTCACAGCAATAAAAACCTAAGTAAGACAGCTTGGCTAATCTGAAGTGGGAAAATCCACTTTTGAAGCAGGGTTTCACTGTGTGGCCCTGGCTTTCCTGGAATTGCTGTGTAGACTAGGCTGGCCTCAAACTTACAGAGATCTGCCTGCCTCTGCCTCCTGAGTGCTGGGATTAAACGTGTGCGCTACCACCACCTGGCTGGGATTTTTGCTTAATTGGAAGTAAGAATATTGTTAGTGTTCAGGCATCTGCCTTGGCCTGCCCTTGGGACCTAGCAGGATACGTCATCAGATACAATCGCTCTGTGCCAATGCGCTTGTTCAGGCATTACGCTGGCCTGCCCTCAGGGTCCTAAGCTGCAGCCACTAAGAGCACTCCCTGTGCACATGTGCTACACCCCCTTTAAAAAAATGAGCCCCTCCTCGTTTCTCTCTCTTTCTCCTCTGCTTCTTCCCCCAAAGGCTGGCCTCTGCATCCTCCTCCTCTTACCTCTCCTTCAATAAACCTCCCACATGGGCCCTGTTGTATGGTTTGACTCCTTTGAGCCACTTTTAAAATACAACATTTCATCCATATATTTTTTTGAAAATTTCTCATTGTGCTTTACTGAATAACCCACATGAGTTCTGTTGTGCAATGTGATTCTCTCCTTTCCATCACTGTAAACTACAACATTGGTGCACTGAGACTCGGCAGGCTCTCCTGGAGGTCCTTCCTGCCCACAGGTGGTCTGAGGCACACCAGGACCCTGGAACCAGTCTACCTGTGACAGCCTCACTTTTCCAACTAGCCAATCCCTGGGCTCTCCATCCAACTAGGGCAAGGATTGATAAATTCCCCTTCTCCCAGTCAGTGAAAATGCTTCCCTGGACCCATGGGAGTGACCGTTGAGCATCTGGCCCCACTCTGCTGTACTTGGAGGTGGAGGAACACCCAACCACGGTCTTCAAGGCTATGGTTTATCCCCTTCACCAACAATCACCCCTGGCCATTTCCCACGAATGAGGTTTTGTCTCTCAAGAGTGGTTTCTCGTCTTTTGGCCCCGCTGGCAAGCTCTGATACCAGGCAACCATGTGTCCCTTGGGCTTAGAGCCCTTGGTGCCTGTCCTTGCATGATGACGTACAGGACAGCCTATGCCATACTCAGTCCTTGGCCCCTGTTCTTTGTGTTGTGATGCACTGGGCAGCTTGTGCCTCCTCAATCAGATCCTCCCTGAATTCCTGGGAAGATGGGAATTCCCGGCCTTTGGATCTTGTTTCTCTACTTCACTCACGGGAATTGCACCTAGCACATAAGTCCAAGCTTCCTCCAAGGATACCTCTTGGAAAACCTCAGACTTCTACACTTAGCACCCAACTTAAGGGCTTTTAAACTTATCCGCCTTTGCAGTCAGATCTGGCTCCAATACCCCTTAGACAATCAATCAAAGTGTCCACCTACTGACCGTCTAGATCCCAACAGGACCTATGCAACTTTTGCTAGCAATCAGGTAAATGGGAGGAGTTACCCGATATCCTAGCCTTCTTTTATCTTAGTTCCAAACCTTCCCTCTGCTCTTCCTGTTCCCCCACTCACCTCCTCTTAGCTATGAACTCTGAACTAGAGGAACCCTCCACTACTCTGGACCCTGCTAACAAACCCCCAGTATATTGGCCTCAACATACAACTGCTCCTTCAGCTCCTTTAGCCCCTTTCTCCTCTCCAGTAACAGGCCGTTCTAACTGTCCGAATCTGGCACCCACTTTCACTCCCTCTGTTACTCGCTCCCACTCCACTATGGGACCCCTTCCATCTCTCTCTACCCATTCCAACCTGGCCACAGTTCTCCCTGTGTGAGAGGTTGCCAGGGTAGATGGATTGGTTAAGGTACATGTCCCCTTTTTGTTAAGTGAACTCTCTCAAATAGAGAAAAAGATGGGGTCTTATACACCTAACTCTGCTTCTTTCAATTAAAGAATTCCAATATATCACCCAATCGTATAGTCTCACCTTCCCTGATTCTATCTAACAACCTACTTCCTGAGGAATGCAGGGGAGTTTGGGAGCAGGCTAGAGCACATGCAGACAAAATATACCAGACTAACGCAGCACACCTGGCCGAGGCTGAGGCAGTCCCTGACCAGGATCCCCAATGGGACTATAATACCACAGGGCGCATTCCAGCTAAGGATCAGTTTACAACCTGCCTCCTGGCTGGTCTCCATAAGGCTGCCCTAAGCCAGTTAATGTTGAAAAACTCCAAGAAATCATCCAGGACAAACAGGAAAACTGGTCTCAGTTCCTAGAATGTCTCACAAAGGCCTTCTTACAGGATACTACTCTAGATCTCAAAAACCCAGAGGGCAGACAACTCCTAATGATCTTTTCTTTTCCCAGAGCTTCCCCGACATTAGGACCAAGCTTAAGCATCTGGAGAGAGGACCCCTAACCCCACAGGCAGAAGTCTTAGTGCTGGCCTTTAACGTGTACCATGGGAGAGATGAAAAAGCCCATAAACAAAAATACCGAATGCTGGCCAAGGCCATTCAACCGGCTTTGGTGACTGTCCAGGCTCCCTTGCCTCCTATAGCTTGAGGACCACTGGTTTCCTGCTTCAAATGTTGTCAGAGGAGGGTCACGGGGCCTGGGCTTGCCCTAATCCCCTCAGGCCACTGGGGACATGTCCAAGGTGCCACCAAGAGGGACATTGGGCTGTTGACTGCCCCTGTGACCCTCGTGGCATGGGGATATCAGATGCAGATGACCTTCCAGCCAACCTTTTAGGCCTGGCCATGGATGACTGAAGGGGCCCCAGGCTCTCTTGGCCCAACTCTGTCATCTCTGATAGGGAGCCCCAGATAGTCATAAGAGTATCAGGGTGGTCCATCTCCTTCCTCCTGGACACTGAGGCCACTTACTTGGTTGTGATGGAGTTTTGGGGACCCACCTCTCCTTGTTCCCCTCTTGTTGGGGTAGGGGGATAGCCTTACCTACCTTACCAGACGCTACCACTCAATTGGATTTCCAGGGGTATTTCTCTCACTCATTCCTTCCTGATGGTGCCAACTTGTCCCAGCCCCTTACTTGGAAGGAATCTTTTAGGCAAAGTCGTAACCTCTATTTTTTTGCTCCCCCCATTTTCCTGACCCCATATTCACCAGCGGCCCCTCTCCTCCTTCTCCTAGCCACTCACACTATTGGTTCCAACAAGTCATTTCCTCTGTCAGCTCCCAGGTGGCCCCCCAAGTCTGTGATACCCAAAACCTCTCTGTTGCTAAACACCATTCCCCCATAATCATCCAATTACAGGACCCTACCCAGTATATTACCCAAGCCCAGTACCCACTCTCACTCCAGAGCCTCAGGGGACCTAAACCTATCATCTCTGACCTCCTAAGAAAAAAACTACTTCATCCCACAGATTCTCCCTTTAACACCCTATGCATGCAGTTTAAAAAGCCCAATGGGACCTACCACCTGGTTCAAGACCTCCAGCTCATTAATCATGCAGTGGTCCTGCTCTACCCTGTTGTGTCTAACCCTTATACACTCCTTCCCACTATCCCCTCAGGGACATCCCATTTCTCAGTTCTGGATCTCAAAGACGCTTTCTTCTTTATCCCTCTTAGCACTTGGTCATAAAACATCATTGCTTTCACCTGGACTGATTCTGACACCCACCTCTCCACCCAGCTCACTTGGACTGTCCTACCCTAGGGGTTCCTTTGGCCAGGCCCCAGCTTCTGATCTACTCCCTTTGTCTCTCCCCAAATCTAAACTCATATAGTATGTAGATGAACTTCTCCTCTGCAGTCCATCCCTACAAACTAGCCAAACCTCTGTTCTTCTAAATTTCTTGTTCAGCTGGGGCTATAGAGTCTCACCATCCAAGGTCCACTGTCCACTCTCCAGGTCACCTACTTGAGACTAACCATTACCCCCAACCCACAAAGCCACTACCTTGGATAGAAAGCACCTAATCCAGTCTCTTGGAGTCCCCTCTACTAAAGAGGACATTCTATCATTCCTAGGAATAGGTGGCTTCTTACATTCCTGGATCCCCTCTTTCTCCCTCCTTGCTCACCCCTTATATGAGACAGCCCTTGGCCCCTCACATGAACCCCCTTTTCCACTCCTATTACTAAGCCCTTTTAGAAGCTCTATCAGGCTCTCCTCCTGGCCCCAGCTCTACATCTCCCAGACCTAACTCGTCCCTTCTCCCTTTATGTAACAGAAAAAGAGGCAAATGCCCTTGGGGTCCTAGATCACCAGCTGGGACCCTCCCTTGCACCTGTAGCATACCTGTCAAAAAAATTAGACCTTACCACCCAGGGATGGGCACCCTGCATACGTGCTTTAGCAGCTGAGCTCCGTTCCGTATTCATGAATCAAAAAACTAGCCTTTGGGTCACCCACCACTATCTTCTCTCACAACCTGTCTCATCTCTTAACTTAAAGTCTTACAAACTCCTCCTCTTTCCTGGGTTCTTTCTCTCCAGATGGCACTAATAGAAGATGCCACACTTACTTTCCAATCTTGCCCACCTCTCAATATCTCAAATCTTCTTCCCCAACCAAACACTGATTACTCTCCATTTCGTTCTTGCATTGAAACCCTAGAAGAACTACTGGCCCATCCCTCACGTATACAGGAGGGCACATTGCCTTAGGCCATGTATCCCTGGTACACAGATGGCAGCTCCTTTTTATATGAGGGAGTTCCAAAAGCAGGCTATGCCATAGCGTCAGATACTGAGGTAGTTGAGGCACAGGCCCTCCCTGCCCACACCACTAATCAACAGGCTGAACTAACAGCTCTCACCCGTGCCTTCCAATTGGCACAAGTACAATCCTTAAATTTTTACAGACTTCAAATATGTTTTTCATATCCTCCTGCCCCTCGCTGCCATCTGGAAAGAGCACAGACTACTTACAGCAAAAGGAGGGTCTATAACCAACTCAGGTCAAATTATAGCCATGCTTAAAGCCTCCCATCTCTGCACAGCTATAGGGATTATCCATAGCCAGTCTCACCAGACCAACAATTCCATCATCTTTAAGGGAAATAGCCAAGCTGACGAGGCAGCTAGAGCTGCAGCCTTCCTAGGCCCAGTCTCACCTCAGCCACCACAGGGAATCTTCACACTACAACCCACATCCCCACTGTCACCCCCTTGCACTCGACAAATTCTGTCCTATCTACACCAGCTCTTTCATCCTAATAGCCAAGCTTTGTCTCACTTTGTCAAAGCCCACCTGCAGCCCACCACTGAGGACTTGTATTTCTGAAGAACTATTACTGCCTCTTGTAAAATATGTCAAATGTCAGACCCCAACTCCAGATACCACAGCCCTCCTTTTCCTACCCACCAGGCCAGAGGCTCCCTCCTGGGGACTGACTGGCGACTTGACTTTACTGACTTGCCCACAATCAGACGAGTTGGGTACCTCCTGGCTCTAGTGGACATGTTCTCAGGCTGGGTGGAGGCATTCCCAACCACTAAGAAAAGGGCTCAGACAGTCTCTGACCTCCTTCTCTGGGAGATCATTCCCCAGTTTGGAATGTCTGCCTCCCTCCACTCAGACAATAATCCTGAATTTACCTCCTAGATTTCACAAACCCTATCTAAAGCCCTCAGCATTCCTTTGCATTTTCATATCCCATACCATCCCCAGTCCTCGGGAAAGATAGAACACACTAACCACTCTTTAAAAAACACCCTTGTTAAAATGTTACAGGAACTTCACATCAATTGTGTAAAGCTCTTGCCTCTGGTTCTTTTCAGGGTCCAGGCTCTCCCCAAACAACCCCTTTCCATCTTGCTATTTGAGCTCATGTATGGGTGGCTGGTTCTGATTCCAGGTCTCTCACCCAAACCCTCCCTCTCCCTGATCACCTACTCTTACTCTGTCATCTCCACTCTCTCCTATGGAACTTTACTGACCACTCCCTACCCCAGCCATTCGCCAACACCTGTCCATCCCCAATCAACATCGGGGATCAGGTCCTTCTCTGTCTTTCAGACCAATGTCGCTCACCCCTTTCCCCTAAATGACAGAGCCCCTTCAAGGTAATTCTTGTAACCCCACAGCTGCTAAGCTTAAGGGCCTCACTCATTGGATTCACTTATCCCACCTCAAGCCCTTTACTTCCCTATCTCAAGACAATTTTACTTTTTACACATCAACCCCAACAGGATCCTGCTCCCTTAAGTTTCAGAGGACACTGAGATCAACTGCCTTGTCCCCAATTCCAGAAGAATGAGACTTCACCCCACAGCTGTGTTCAACTCTACTGGACTGAGAACCCCATATGGAAGTGGATACTTTCCTTCCTGACCCCTTGCCTTGCTCTCCTGTCTCTACTAATCACACCCTGCTTCATCAATTTCTTCTCTATGGATCTCTAATGACACATTGAAAAATCTCTAATCAAACAACTAATTAGCTATTGTTATAGGATTGTCAACTGTTAGCCACAAAACTGGAGGCACAAAGACTACCAAACATGCCCGGGTGGTAAGAACCAATAGCACCCCAGAGATATCAACACCCCCCAGATTCAAAAAAAGACTCACAGAACAGATTTTAATGTAACTTTTTATTATTCTTTTATTTAAAAATGTACTCTCTACGATAACTGCCCACAGTAATCAACCACCTGTGTCTCCTGGTAAATTGGATAGAAAGAGGATGTCAAGGTGATGCAGTTGTGATGCGAAAAGACCAGGTACTTTTAGGTTTGTTTATGTGAAGATAGGAAAGCTTAAATGGTGATAAGGAGAAAGTGATTTGAGATGTATAAAAGAATGAAACATGTTCCAGATCTCTCTCTCGTGCTATGCTACTGTTACATTAAGACTCCTACAACTCATGATCACCCCAGACTCTAGGCTTTAGGCCCATAGGCACAACCCATGCCCCCATACACCCACTCATAGCAGCCCCAGTTGCAGGCCAGCAGGCAACACTCCTGCAGGCAGGCCTGACTACCACCAAACCTCATTGGACCCTGTAACCTACAAGCCCCACTCTACACCTCAAATCCACCCATCCCCCAAGACTGCAGCTGCTCCCTGAGACACAGACTCTGCCAGCTCTGATAGGATCAAGAGGTGAGTCTTTGTTCTCCTAGCTGATAACCCCAGACTCTTGGCTTTAGGCCCAGGGGCATAAGCCATGCCCCCATATCCCCACCCATTGCAGCCCCAGGTACAGGCCAGCAGGCAGGACGCCTGCAGGCAGTCCTGACTACCACCACCCTCCACTGGACCCTGTAACCTACAAGCCCCATGCCACCACCCAACCTACCCATCCCCTGAGACCACAGCTGCTCCCTGAGAAACAGACTCCACCATCTCCAAGAGCTCCAATTGGACCAAGAGTGGCTCCCTGAGACACAGAAAGAACTTGGAAACAACCTAGATGCCCCTCAACCAAAGAATGGATTAAGAAAATGTGGTACATATACATAATGGAGTACTACTCAGCTGTAAAAAACAATGACATTGTGAAATTTGCAGGAAAATGGATGGAACTAGAAAATATCATCCTGAGTGAGGTAACCCAGACTCAGAAGGACAAACATGGTATGTACTCACTCATAAGTGGATACTAGATGTAAAGCAAAGGATAACCAGGCTACAACCCAGAGAAGCTAGGTAACAAGGAAGACTCAAAGAGGGAACCATGGATTGCCCTGGGAAGGGGAAATACATGACATATCCATGAGTAAACTGGGGATGAGGGGTGGGCAATGGAGGGTAGGGGATGGGGGATGAGAACATAAGGGAACAGGATGGTCAAGCTGGGGGCAGGACAAAGTGGGAGTGCAGTGAAAGCGATATCTTGATAGAGGAAGACATTATGGGTAAGGGAGAAACCTGGTGCTAGGGAAATTCCCAGGAATCCACAACGATGGCCCCAGATTAGACTACTAGCAATAGTGGAGAGGGTACCTGAACTGGCCTACCCTGGTAATCAGATTGGTGGATACCCTAACTGTCTTCATAGAGCCTTCATTCAGTAACTGATGGAAGCAGATGCGGAGATCCACAACCAAGCACCAGGCCGAGCTCCAGGAGTCTAGTTGAAGAGAGGAAAGAGGGATTCTATGAGCAAGGGGACATCAAGATCATGATGGGGAGATAATTGAACCAAGCTTGTATGAACTCACAAACTTCAGACCCACAGCTGTGGAACCTGCATGGGACCAGAATAGACCCTCTGCATACGCGAGACAGTTGTGTAGCTGAGTCTGTTTGAGGGGCCCCTGGCAGTGTGGTCAGGATCTATCCCTGGTGCATGAGCTGGCTTTCTGGATCCCATTACCTATGGTCGGACACCTTGCTCACACTTGAGGCAGGGGGAAGGGGCTGGGTGCTGCCTCAACTGAATGTACCAGGCTTTGCTGTCCCCCATGGGAGATCTTACCCTTTTGGAAGATGGGATGAGGGGAGGTTGGGGATGTTAGGCCAGAGGGGGTAGCAGGAGGAGAGATGAGAGGGGGATCTGTGGTTGGTATGTAAAATGAACAAAAACATTTTTTAAGTAAAAAAATAATAAATAATAATATTGAGTATTTTGAAGAAACAGAGTGCAAAAGCTCATAGACTTAACATTAATTGATGAATTCTGATAAGCTATTAATCTAACTCTGGCAGAATACTAACCACTACTACTACTATTATCATAGCCACAAGCTCAGGATTTTAAATTCCCTTTGGTTGCTTTCTACTGACTCAAAGGTGTGAATATACTGCCTTTTCTACAATGTGAATTTCAGTACAGATTACAAACAGTGGGAATGCTAATGTGTCTAAAATTTATCTCTTTTTGTAAACTCAAAAATCCTTGTAAGTTTCAGAGAGTCAACTTGGATCCACCTAAAACAGGTCAGATGCACTCCAGATAAGTACTAGCATCTTCCTCATCTTCTCCAGGTCTTGGGACTCCTCTCCCTCAATTACCAGGACCTAAGGAAAAAAAATTCCCATAAACTTAACTTTATCTTCTGCTTTAAGCATCTTGCCAGGTACAAGCAGCACTGGATGGTTCCACAGAGCCTAGACAGTGAAGTGAAACAGCCAGCTACCCCAGGACGTGGCCAGCACCCCAGCTTTCTCAGGTCCCCCCTAAGATGCTGATGCCCCCAGGTCAGCCGGAAGCTGGCTTGAGAACACAGCACCCTCATTCTTGTCTCACCTGCTACCCCTTTTTATAACACCTCACCTTTTTATAATAACTAAAAGGGAGAAATTTTAGTATTCAGGCATCCGCCCTGGCCTGCCCTTGGGAGCTGGCAGGATA
>LZPO01017609.1:23519-38545 GCA_001675575.1 Neotoma lepida | reverse complement strand
GCCTGTGTACTTCCTGGTGGGCAGCTGTGTTTTCTAGGGCCACATGGTGTGTTCTAGGAAGATGCAGGCTTGGTCTGATAAGGCACAAGTTGTTTACTTCCTAGTGTCTAGGCAACTGGGGAGCTGAAGAGAGTACAGGGGACAGTTCTGCTTGGGAAACTTGTCATAATGAGCCATTTGAGCATCCTAGGCCAGGTTAAGGAAACCAGTAAGGGTTAGGTAGCTAGGGCAAAAGATCTCCAAAGGGGACATGGAGGCACATCACCCAGGCTTAGTAATAATACCTAGCTTAACAACAATTATAGTAACAGCAATTGGTATCTATGTATATGGCCAAAATCATGAGGAGGTGGGTCTGTGACAAGATTCATCATCTACTGACTATGACTCCTCTAGGTCTGAGTTGGTAGTCCCTCTGTTACAGCCTTGTCAGCAAGGCATATTGGGGCATTTTGTGAGAGCTCCCAGGCAGCAGTTCAAAGGAGAAGTCAGAAGGGAGAAGGGAAAGCTCAGAGAGCAATGTTATTACCATGCCTGTGGGCAAGAGAACTTGCTCAGCAAGTCAGGCCAAATAAGGGTTTCACACGGACAAGATAACATTCTACAGGGAACCTTCACACACTGACTGCCATCTGTCTGCTGTCGGGTCTGGTGGGAAATAATCTGCACCATGCACACATGATCATGGTATTAATGAAGCCTCAAGAGCTCAGAAGTGATGACAGGAGCTGGAGTAGACCTGTGATTAGCTATGGAAAGCTGGGTGGAGGCAGTTCTGAGAAGAGTCTGGAGAAGAGGCCAAGCCAAGCACTATCAGTGATGAAATATAATGCAAATAGATAAGCAGTGTGGAATGACAAGCCCATTGATGGACTCAGAGGTAAGCAGTGGGCTTGGGAGTTTTCCTGTCAGAGGGACAAGAAGAAAGGTTGAGAAGATTGGATATAATTCACAGTCTCATAATGTCAGTGTTTGCAACTCAACCAGAGCCAATCCAATGAGTACTTGATGTAATCATGAATGATTTGATCAGATTGATCCAGATTGGTCTCAAGCCAATCAAGGGGATGAACCAATCAGATCTGGATTTGATCAGGAGTGGTCTTATCAGTGCTTGATCCACTTGATCCAACTGAAGGCTGATTCAGTCAAGAGTTGATCTGTTTTATTCTGTGCTTAATTCAAATAGGGACTCAACTTAGGGCTTGATCCAATCAGAGTTTGAACCATTCAATGGCAGATTCAAATGGTGGCTAAGATAATCAGGGGTTTGAGTATCTCAGCAGCTGACCTAATGAGCTATCTATCTGTCCTGATTAGTTTTTTGGTCAACTTGACACAAGCTAGAGTCATCAGGGAAGCAGAAACTGTGATTGAGAAAATGATTTCATCAGGTTGTCTGTATTAATGATTGATGTGGGTGGGCTCAACTCACTGTGGGCAATGCCACCCCTGGGCAGGTGGTACCAGGATATGAAAGTAGGCTGAATAAGCCATGGAGACCAAGCCAGTAAGTATCGTTGTGCCATGGTCTCTCCTTTAGTTCTTTGCCCTGTTTGAGTTCTCACTTTGGTGCCTCTCAATGATGGACTATGATCAGAACATGTAAGCCAAATAAACCCTTTCCTTCCAAGCTACTTTTGATCATAGTCTTTATTATTTATAGTCTATTGATGTGATCATCAATAAAAAGAAAAATAGGGCACTAGCTGTGGCTGATGGAATCAGGGATTAATCTACCAAAGATTGACTCAATCAAGGGTCAGTGCAAGGAGCTTGGGCTGTAGCTCAATTGGTAGAGTGCTTGCCTACCAAGTACTAGGCCCTGAGTTCAATCTCTAGTACTTCATAAATCAGGAATGGTGGCTCATGCCTGTGAACCTGACACTAGGGAGGTAGACATGGAAGGCTTGGAATTTCAAGGTCTTCCTGATTCAAGTGCAAAGCCAGCCTGGAATACAGGTCTCTCTTTAAAAAAAAAAAGTCAGTGCCACCAGGTGGTGGTGGCACATGCATTTGAGGCAATTGGATCTCTGTGAGTTCAAGGCCAGCCTAGTCTACAGAGCTAGTTCCAGGACAGGCAGGTCTGTTACACAGAGAAACCCTGTCTTAAAAAAAAACAAAAACAAGAAAACCTCTTCACATCTCCTTCTTTCCTGCCTCTCTAACACCTCTTCATTCATCCTGGTGGCATTGGGAGAGGTGTGTCACATAGTATATTCTTTTGTCCTATCAGTTTCAAATGCAAATGTTCATTGCAATGAGTCACTGGTCTGGTTCAAGGCCTCTGGTTTCTGGTACATCATCATCACTGGGCCCTCACCAGAACTCCTCTTAGATATCCTGTGGCTGCCCCAAGTCTTGGAGATCCTGTGAGCATTGTTCTACCGGACCAGTACCTTCAGTAGTTCCAGCAGGTCCCAGATGGGGTAGATGCTAGGGTGGGCCAACCCAAGGCCCAGGTGTGGGCCTGGGTGGTAGATGAGCTGGTCAGTCTGGGCCACTGGGACCACCTGCCTCAGGTAAGGGGGAGGAGTCAGCTCCCCTATGCCCATGCCCTCAGAGTCCGTTCACCCTTGCCTGTGGTGAGGGGTGGGGCCATCTCTCTTACTACAGTGTCCAGCAACAGTCAGGGCCAGTGAAGGGCTCAGCATGGCCCTCTAATTTCATCTCCCATGGTTCCTATGGCCCCCTGAGGTGACATGGGCCACAGACATCAACAGAGACCCCAGCTGCAGCTGAACCCCAGACATGGTCCTAGGCAGCAGCTTGGGACCGATTGACATCCTGGCTCTGTATGGAAGCACTGGCCACTCAGGTCAGGATGGTTCTGGCAACAGCATGGCCCCCAGACACCATCAAGGCCTCAAGTTGCAGCCCCAACTGTGGGCTTCTATGTGACCTTTGATGGCAATATGGGGACTTGGACTTCAACATAGACTCCAGCTGCAGTGGGACCACAGACCCAGACATGGTCATCGGCAGCAGCTGGGTTTGGATGTCACCATTGCTCCAGGTAGCAGTGCAGGCCACTCAGATAGGCACAGGCCCCAGTGGCAATGTGGCCCTCAGACACCAACATGGCCCCAGACCCCTGGCATCTGCATGGCCTTCAATGGTAACAGGAGCCTCAGACATCAGCACAGACTCTGACTGCAGTAAAGCCATGGACCCAGACATGGCCCTCAGCTGCTGCTTTGGCCCAGACATCACCAAGACATTGGGGAGCTGCACAGGCCACACAGATCTGTATGCATCCTGGCCCTCAGACACTAACATGGACTCAGGTGGTTCACCTGACCCAGGGTGTCGTCATGGTCCTTGGTGACAACAGGAGCCACATATGTTAATCCAGACCCTGGCTGCTATAGGGCCACAGACCCTATCATGGCCCTCAGCAACAGCTTGGGCCTGGATAACACCATGGCCCCAGACTCCAACAAGGCCACAGGATGTGGCCCAGATCCTAAGCCTCTGTGCAGGCCTGAGCGGCAACCTGGGCCACAGAGTGCAACACAGACCCCATCTGTAGCTAGACCATGGACCCAGATATAGCCTCATGTCGGTATCTATCGCCACCGGCATTCTGGGCATAGGCAAAACCAGTGCGGCTGGTCTCTCCCTGGAGCTGGGTGGGATGGTGAATGTCGTGGCCCAGCCCCCAGTCCCCTGGGGTTAAACACACTGGACCTGGAGTCTGTCAAAGCAGGAACTCTTTTTATTGAATCAGGCATGGGCTTATATAGGGTGGGGTGAAGGGAAAGGGGTCTTGGGGTGATGTGGGATGGGGTAAGGGTAGAGGGCCAATGAGATTTCTCCACAATAGTGGTAGCTAGGTAGAGGCGGTCTTGGTGGTCGGGTTGTGCTGAGTCACTCCTAGGCGGGAGTCGTGGTCCAAAGACAGGTCACCAAACTCGAGTTAGGCTCAGGAAGTTACACTGGGCCTCACAGGCCCCCACAATACTGGAGTTAGGCTCAGGAAGTTACACTGGGACTCACACCTGGGCCTTATGTGGCCCAATAGCCCCAGGCAGCAGGTTGGCCCAGTCGACATCCTGGCTCCAGGTGGAAGCACTGGCCACTCAGATCAGGATGGCTCTGGCAGTAGTACGGCCCTGGGACACCAACAAGGCCACAGGGTGCTGCACAGACCCCAGGCTTCATGTGGCCTTTGGTGGCAACATGGGCCATGGACTTTAACACAGACCTTGGCTGCAGTAAGACCACAGACTCAAACATGGTCCTGAGTAGCAGCCCAGGTCTGGTTGTCACCATGAGCCCAGGTGGCAACAGAGACCACCCAGATCGGCACAGCCCCAGAAACAGTGTGGCCCCTTCCCCCCAACACGACCCAGGTGACAGCCTAGACCACTGGAATCAGCATGGCTCTCCAAGGCAACAAGAGCAATGGATATCAACACAGACCCTGGCTGCTGTAGGACTAGGGACCCAGACATGGCTCTTGGCAGCTGCCCAGCCCAGACATCACCGTGGCCCCAGGTGGCAAGCAGACCTCCCCCATCAGCCTACTCCTCACAGTCTTCATTTCTTCCTTTCTGCCTCTTTCCACAGTGCATGAACCATTCCACTTCTCTTTCTCCCCCATTTCTCCACCATATATTTGCTTCTCATAATGGGGCCCACCTGCCTGGTGCTGCATTCCTTCACTTGAGCAGAACTACATTAGAGTGGGTGTGGATTTCCTTGAGAACCTGGGCTGGCTAGCCTCCACCTCAGCAGAACTGTATCAAATCTTGAATTTGTCCAACAATAGCTAACTCAACCTGAAGTGTGACCCACCATATTTAGAGTCGAATCTTATAGGATCTAATCTAATGGTGGTTGACCTAAGCAGTAACTTTAGGGGTGATCTAATTACTGGACAAGCAATTTAGTGGACAGTCCACTGGAGATAATTTTGCCTCATATCCAAAGAATTTGAGGGATTTTTAATCTTTATACATAAATTAAAATGTGGGATGATTGACAGTTTGATACTGTTGGTAAATGAAAATTTTTTATATATTTCTATCAGGAGAGAGCAATGTTTACCGTTCATGTCAGCATTTTATTTTAGTGGAATTTTAAGATTTCAATAGACAAATACATATTATAGAAATTCACTTAAGCTAATTAACATGTCCATCACCTCAACAACCTGTCTTTAATTTTAAATATGTTTCCATTTTCTCCCACTGTTTCGACCTATTTATATGTTGTATAAAAATAGACATGGAAGTTTCTATGTACATAAATTTTCATACAATATTGGTTATTATAAAAAAAATTAGGGAGCATTTACTATTCATGAGTAAAATATCCAAAGCATTTATCAACAGCTCCATGAAGTACACCACACAACTGTTCAAAAGAAATTAATAGTTCATGCATTAACATTTCATGTAATTACTGGCAAATATGAGATTATTTCACACATCACGTTTGTTCCCTACCCGTTGATTTAATTTTTCAGTATTGCTTTAGTCTCATTACTTGACTAGCTTTGAATGAGATATTTTATTGCTCTACTTTTCTCTATATAAACTTGTTATAATCTGTATACTCGTGCTAATGATTAAATCATGACTACTTTGTGTACTCTAAAATAAATACCAATTTTATTGCTTTCCCCAAATGCTAATAATATCTTAGAACATTTCAACCCTAGTTTTATTCTTCTTGACTTCTGTACTATTACTGTCATTTTGTTTTGTTTTCTTTAGTTTGTTTGTTTGAGATAGGGTCTCTCTATGTAGGCCTGGCTGTCCTGATACTCTTGTGTAGACCAGGATGGCCTCAAACACACAGATATCCACCTTCCTCTGCTTTCTGAGCACTAGGATTAAAGGCATGTACCACCATGTTCAGCTCCTTGTTATGAATTTTAATTCTTTGTATATTACATGTGTCATTCCCTGTTCCTAGTTTTACCTCACTTACCATTTTAATCTGCATATTTTGTTTTCTGTTTCTCTTCATTCCTTCCAGTTTTCATCTGGAATTATTTCCTTTGAATTTAAGAAATGACTAGTCATTTTCTTAGTTTTAACTCATTTATTTTTCTTTTTCATGAGTGGTAAGTCAATTAAACTTTCTGGATATTGAAGGAGCAATAACCATAAAATTAATTAATTATTAATTAAAGATGTAATTGGCATCGAAAGTATAAAATCGTAAATAAAGCTCCATTGATTGATTTATTCTAACTGTACAGAAATTCATTCAGAGGTACAGAGTCTGGGACAGGGCAAATGTTTTATGCCTTCCTTAAGCAACCTGTCTGATGTTTTTACATGTCAGTTAGAATAAAATTATTTTATTCTACAAAATGAAAGGACAAAAAATAACTCATTCTTTACTTTTTTTTTCCAACTCAAAACCTCACAGACACTAGGCAAGAACTCTACCATAAACTTTATCCTCAGCCCAAGGATTTTCTTTCTTATTTCAAAGCTGCTAACAAAACTTCACATTAGCTTTTTCTTAAGTACCTGCATATGGGAGCAATAATCATTTTGCCTATAGCACTCTAGTCTGACAGATTTATCATTTTTTTTTGTTTGATTTTGGAGACTGAGTCTTGCTGTGTGGCCCAGGCTGCCCCTGAACTTGTTATTCCTCCTCTTTAGCCTCTCTAGTCCAAGGGTTTCAGGAGTGTCCTACCACATTGGGCTTGATGAGAGATTTCTCTCATAGAATAAAAATCAAAGATACTGAATGAGCAATATTTTGAGAGAACATATTATACAAGAAAATGGAAGCTGACATATCAACATAAATAAAACAAGGTAAAAGTATACTGTGGAGCACCTTTCTTAAAATGCCAAAAGAAGTCAGGCAATGAAGTTCATTAAGCAAAGAGAATACTGATGGAACAATAATGAATTCACTGAATTTGAAATGTTGCAGGTAGGACTACTGCCATTGGACAGAAGGTAAATAAAGCTTGGGTCCTTGCCAGTTATCCATTAAAAACATTATATGGGGGTTTCTCTGACACTATTCTTGTAATTTCTCTAGCTTTGTCATAAAGCACCACATTGGGACATAGCAAAAGACTGTTTACATGCTCAGAACTCCTGGATTCAAGATGGCTGGCCACACAATAACAAAGATAAGTGGGAATTCTTACCAAAGAAAAACCTAAATAATTTTAGAGGCTACACAGCTAAGCAGTTAATTGTTCACATCCCATCTGTGATATGTGGCTATGATTAACAGTTGCTTAGCTTATTGAGTAAAAATGAGATGGCTTGGAGTAAAGGCACCTGCTGCCAAGCCTGACCACATGAGTTCTATCCCCAGTACACACACGGTGGACAAAGAGAACTAACTCCCATGAGTTTTCTTCCAACCTCCACAAGTGCATGTCCATGTACACAAACACACATAAAATAAATAAAAATGTAATTAAAAACATGAAGGCTGTTTTTGCTTTAAACCCTGACCCTTCACTGCAGCCTATATCTATCTGATATCTGACTAAAATGGGCAAAAGGCTTGGCATTTCTCTTTTCATATTACATCTGTCCTTTTTGCTTTCTTAACTTATAAGTCATACTCCACTCGGTCCATCATTTTTAAATGTTCTGCCCATGACTGATTAATACAGGGTTAACTCACCCCACTGATCATTGTTGCAGGTATACATTTCGTCTACCTCACCTTTGTGCTGTCTCAGCAGCTCAAGCATGGAAAGTTCTTTGGTCCACACCAAACCATGAGGCCCAGATGTTTATGCAATATGATGGCTAGAAGAGAAACTCAGCAATTCCTGGGTTAAGGTGCCAGCCTGTTGGCACTAACCTTAAGGCCAGAATGCTTCTGCACCACCAGGAAAACACCTTTTAAAACTGTGACCATAGGCAATGAACAGTTACCCAACTTTAGTTCTCCAGAGAAACTTAATCAAAGCTTGCTGCTTCCTTTGGTGAAAGCAGCCTGCTGCCCTCTTTAATAAGTCTGAGCTCCCTTTTGCTCATGAACTGAAGTCTCAATAAAGGAGCCTAGCCTGCTGCTTGATCTCATTTCTACTCTTTCATGCAATATGATCCTGTCACCTGGTGTCACTTGCACCAAAGCTTCTGTCTCCCACATGCTCCCTTGCTTCTCAAATCTTGGAAGTCTATGAATGGAATTGGAGGGAGAAACTGGTACCCAGGGCCTGAAAAGATGAATTTCTAAAGTAACATTTCCCTCTAGTCCCATGGGGCTGGGGCTCCTCTCCACCAGCCACATCTAAGCTTCTCATGTTTTATGTTTTGGAGAGGTAAAGTAAAAGGGTTATTGTGATGTCATTGTTCTGCCATTTACCATTGCATTACTCAGACTTTTCACTGCTATATCAACCACCTAAAAGAAATCGTTTAAAGGAGGGAAGGTTGATTTTGGTCAAGGGTTTCATAGATTTCAGTACAGGCTCCATTAATATAAGTATGTGGCAGGTTAGCATATCATGGTGGAAGGGTATGGTAGGGCAGAGCTGCTCATCTCCTGGCAGCCAAGAAGCAGAGAGAGGTGGGTGACAGGGACAAGATATGATGTCTTCAATGTCTTACTGTCTCTAACTAGGCTTCACCTCCGTATGTCTCCATCACTTCCTGATAACGCCATTATACTATGAATCTGTGAGGAGATAAATGCATTAATGAAGTTGTCCTCACCTCCCCAAAGCCCCATCTCTGACCATTGTAGAATTTGGAACCAAGCTTTTAGTACATAAGCCTTTGGGGTAGGGCAATGCTTCACATATATACCATAAAAAAATAACCATTATACATATAGTAATTGTTTATTGATAACCTGCCATGTATGTGTTAAGAATGAGATCAAATGTGTGTGTTAAGTGTATATTTCTCAAAACCTGAGAAAGGTTAAGATTTTGCCTTACTTGCAAGCTAGCAGGTTAGCCTCATGGTGTCATGGATGCTGGTAGAAGATACATGGTCCCTGATGATAAGGTTGGGGAGTAGGGAAGTTCCCTTTTTAGATAGCTAGATAGGAAATAGAGGACCTTGGCAGAGCTCTGTATAGGCAGAGGAGCCCTGAGCTTATCTCAGAAGAAACATCTGCAAACTAGCAGAACCAGCCTCTTTATGGACTCCATATAGCAGTGAATATGGAAGCTAGATTCAAAAGCTCTGAATTTAGTTAGAAGCTGGGAATTTTTAAAGGCCTTGACTCACCAGGATAAGAGTTGCCCTTTCTTCTGAATACTGACCTCATTCAGAAAATGGCAGACTGTGGGCCCTAGCTCTCTGGACTTCCTGGTTCTTCTTCCCCCTTGAAACTTTAGGCAGGTCTTCCTTCCCAGATGGTGGGCTTTTCCTGAGTTAGTGCCCTCTTATATCTCTCACCCAACCACAGTCTTCCACACGCATTCAGTTCAGTCAAACAGAGGCCTCACAACTCAACCCCTAGTTTGCATAAAGGCCTAAACCAATCAGGCTCAGGTACTGAGCATAAAAGGACCCAGCCAAGAAGGCAAGGCTGGCAACTCAGTTTTGATTCCCTTCCCTTCCTCTACCTCAGGCAAACTGTGGTTACTTTTCTTCTACTATCCTTAGTCATCATTCCTTATGATTATTACAGAACAAACCTAGGAGCCGCTAGCTTGGAGTGGACTGAGTGGCCATAGTTTTCAGGTCCCTAGTCTAAGCCCACCTGAACCAAGAGCCATATTCCATCACTCTCAAAGAAGCAAACAACACTAAGTCAGATATGATGGCCCACAGAGGCTTCCTAGTGAGACCTTACTCAGGGTCAGAGAATCTGAGCTTGTTTTGCCCAGCAGGGCTGCATAAGGAGATGATTTGGCCAGGGGCGTGTTTACCAGGTGTTTGGAAGGGTCTACACTTAGCTGTATGGTGTGCTTTGATCTTGCAACGGGGAGATCTTTTGCCTCTCCCCTTGGCATGTTATATAAAGTCCTTCGGAATAAAGCTCTGGGCAGCTGTATGTTGACCCAGGGCCCTCCTGAAGCTATCCTGTGTCTCTGTCTTTTTCCTTGTCGTCTAGGTCTATCTTTCTACCTAATATTTTCTCATTCCTCTCTCCTCCATCTAAGAACCCTTCAAAAGGTGGGAGCAGGTCAGAGCTGGACTCCCACAGATTCCCATAATCAGATAATGGATAGCTCATTATTCACCATAGCAATGGCAAGAGCCTCATTTGTCTCAGTTTCTTAAACTCCAGTTCAAAAACGGAAACACAACATCTGCCCTTTTTTAGATATGACAGCAAAATGCAGTATAGTCCATCTTCTGGTCTGAAGCGGTTCAACACTGTGGTCTAGACCATTTCTTTCAGTTAGCATCTGAGCACTTCCTATAGCCAGTCACAGAATCCTAACATTATTGTATGTCCAAAACTCCAACTCAACTGAAATAATTTATATAGATTACTTAGCCAGCACTGCATTTTGCTGTCATATCTAGAAAAGGGCAGATGTTGTGAGAGAGGGTTAGTTACTTAGGCTTTTCACTAATGTGAAAATTTAGTCTTTAGCCTACAAAATTTACCCCTCAACTAAATTCTGCATGGACTTAAATTCTGCATGGAGTTAAATCCAGCCATATTACAGTTATGAAGTAGCAACAAAAATAATTTTATGGTTGGGGTCACCACAACATGAGGAACTCTATTAAAGAGTTGCAGCATTTGGGAGGTTGAGAACCACTGGTCTAGAAAGACTAGATAGCAAATGTTTTAGGCTTCACAGTCCATATGTAAGCTGTAGCAACCTTCAGATCTGCTGCTGCTGCTCCCAAAACAGCCACAGACAATATGTAAACAAATGGACAGTGTATCATGATTACAAGAAAACTTACTGAAAAAATAGTTATCAGGATGAATCTGGCCTATGAGCTGTATTTTACCAAGCCCTGACCAAAGATATTAGAACATAGCATACGGTATAAACTAAACTTGTAAGGAGTCCTTCACTACATTAAGAAGTCCTCTCATGCCAGGCATGGTGTCACATCTGTAACCCTAGCACTCAGGATCCCAAGTTTGAGAGTTCCAGACAAGTCTCAGGTATCTAATGAGACACCATCTCAAAAAACAAGCAAACAAACAAACAAATAAACAACCAAAAAGCCCTTTCATGCTGGCCATGGTGATGTACATCTGTAATCTCAGCACTCCAGAGGCTGAAGTAGAAAGACTGTGAATTCAGGCTAGCCGGGGCTACACAATGTGACCATGTCTCAACCACACACACCCTTGAAAAGAAAGAGGAATCTTTCATAATGTACATCCCATATTCTACCTCTGAATACTTCTTCCTGCCTCTTATTTTTGTAAGTAGGATATTGGATTTGTCACACACTAGGCAAACATTCACAGAATGCCATTGTAACTGGAAAGATTCTTGATCAGTGATTTTGTTTAGTCTCCTAACACGAAATAAACCTGTGTCTAAAATGCCTCAGAATGATGAGAATTTGATGATCCACTAAGAACTATAAGAAAGATTGATCCAAAATTGCTTTAATAGTCCTTGCTGTCCTCCAAATAAAATTGTTTTTCTTTATATATAACCTCAATATGTTGCTGCTATTCAGACCAATTTCTTCTTGGCCTGTCTTCTTCGGGAAGAGTAAACATTCAGTTTGTCAGTTCCTTCAATGTCACCCTCCTCAGGATGACAATTCACTCCTAAAGCTGGCTTGGGGTAATCAAAACTCCCATGGATATAGGTAGCACATCCCCTGTGCAGCCCCTTAGAGTCACAAGCATTTTCCTAGAGACAGTAATGTCTGTAATCCATGGTGCTTCTCTTAGCCCGCACTATCCCAATCCCTTCCCCTCTCTGCAACACTCCATATACGCACAGTATTTTTAAAAAACAGAGCTGTGGGTGTACCTCAGTTTGTAGAGTGCTTGTCTAGCATGCATAAAAAACTGGGTTTGATCCCCAGCCCTCAGGAAAACCCACGATGGTGGTACAAGCCTGTGGAAGCAAAAAGATCAGAAGTTCAAGGTCATCCTCAGACTCAGAGAAAACTGAACACCAGCTTGGGCTATTAAATAGCCATGACAGTGGGTAAAATATTACTTTAAAATAATTTATCATGACTGACTATTTCTGTAAAATCCTGTGGGGAGCAAAATCCACAAGGAAGNTCATAGGTGTCTCACAGATGGGCCTCTTTAAACCTGGCAGAGGTGGGTTTATTGTGGGGCTTTTCCATGATGTCCTCATTACATGCCTACTTTACATGCATCCCAGGAGTCCTAGCTGTGTGTTTATGCAAATGTTTCTATAAAGGCCACAAAAGGCACTAATCATGTCAGACCTCTTTCTTTTTTCTGTTTTGTTTGCTTTGTTTTTTACACTTAGACATCATTGTGTAGACCAGGCTGGCCACAAACTCAGAGAGATCCACCTGTCTCTGCCTCCTGAGTGCTGGGATTAAATGTGTACCACCAGGCCTGGCAAATATTGTCTTTTGTCACTGTCACATTCCTGTTACTGGGCTGGGAATGGAAGCTAGAGCCTGACACCTGCATGTCAAAGACACTACCACCAAGCCACATCCCCAGCCCTTTTCCATTGCATAGAACTCTTTGTTATGTTTTCCCTTCTGTAGAGTGAGGGTAGAGGGGTAGTAGACATTTCTAAATATATATTCTTTGATATTGTATTTCTTAATAAAAACTCATATTCAAATCTAATTTATTTCCAGTGAGAACCCCTGCCTACATTGTAAACACACACACACACACACACACACACACACACACACACACACCGAGATCTATGTCTACACCCTGGTTACTACCTCAGAAAGGAAGATGACTAAATGTGGCTATATGCAGTAGCTGGAAATGAATCAATTGAATTGCATCCACTTATACCAGGAAAAAACCCAGAATCTGAGAGGGCATGGCATGTTTGCTCAGTAGTGTCTGAGGTGAAACATTTCCAGCCAGGATGAACAAGCCATTGAGTTCATTAGTCATACCCATACACTCCCATTCTCACACCAATGCCATGTCCCCTAATTCTACTCATCAGAAGTCAATGATTGGCTGAGGAGGTTCTGCTATTCAGACCAGATTGCCTCTTAAAGTGAAATTTTGGCATTTGCATTATATCTCTTATCAACAAATGTCAGATTCCTCAGAGCACACAAAGCTCAGAGCCGATTTGCAAGGCTGAAAGAAACCTGGGCAGTTGTGTCTGAAGAGCCTGGAATAATATTTGATGTTGATGCCTCCACTTCCTAAGGAATAGGAATAAATGATATGCAAGCAATGACAAAATAACACTTTCTCTGGACACCGTGGGTCCTTAAGTATTTAGAGGCAGAGTGCCATTGCCCTGCCAGATCCAGGGAGATGTTCCCAAACAAAGAGCTGAATATACTCCCCAAATAGAGTCAAACTTCTTTTATAAGGAGCCTCTAAAATTCTGGGCAAGAAAATATCTTGTTTTTGAAACAGAGTCTCACATAGCCCAGCCTGGCATCGAATTCACGATGCATCTGAGGATGACTTTGAAATTTTGATCCTCCTCCCTCCACCTGTCTGATGCTGGGATTTCAGTTGAACCATCATGGCAGTTTTGTGCAGTGGTGGGGATTAAACCCGGGGCTTCATGAGAGGAGGCAAGCACTCTACCAAATGAGCCACACCTCTAGCTCCAGGAAAATAAATAATTTACGGTGCTATCAGTGGGGTAAAATCTTCTCTGCTCTAATTCTGAAAACTTTGGACATTTCAATTCTCTGCCCCTTAGACTTACAGCCTTCCCCACACCCCCAGCTACCATGCACCAAACACTAAAAACTATTTGCAGCTCTCCCAAATATGTTTCTAAGTAAGGACTATTATTTCTCTTAGACAGAAGAAATTGAGTGTTGCAGAGGTCAAATGACTTGCCCATATTGACAAAGCCATTAAGCAGCAGAGCCAAAATTAGAATGATAGTCTGAAAGCCACTCTACCTCTCTGAAAACAGCCAGCAATTTCCAGATTACTTTGAATCCAGAATAAATGGCAGGATTCCAGCCCTACAATTTATACTTAATACATCTGGCTGTTTATGATAGGTGGGAGATAGCCAGAAATTCACCTGTGACTGAGCTGGTGAAGGGGCAAAGTAGCAAAGGCATGGCTGGGCTGTTATTAGTTATAAAAACATACCTACCAAAAAAGATTGTAGCCACTTCAGAGCTTCAAAGGAGTAGGTCTCCTTTAATGAGTCTTGGCTGCTCTAGATATCATGGAGACTCTGGGAAGCTGATAACATTCTCATCTTGTTTGGACAGGTGGTTTCACAGGTGCACACAAAGATCAAAATTCACTGGGTTGTATATATAAGGCCCGTGCCCTTTTCTATATGTACACTGTACTTCAGTTTTTAAAAAAGGTATGATAAAGCACGTACAGAAAATCCCTGTGCACATAAAAAGAACCTTGGACTCTGGGCACCTGGCTGAACAGGCGTTGGATGGGTCTGGATGCATAGAAAGCTGGTGACAATTGTTGTTTGGGGTGCATTTTGAGAAGATCAAGACTTCTCCCCTGTATATCCCTTGTGTCTGGTGAAGTTTTACCAAATGATTGATTTAATTACTTATAACTCTAGTGAAGAACTAATTTCAAGGAAAAAGAAACTCAAAACCAGACTGGCAAGATGGTTCGGCCAGCAAAGGCACTTGCTGCCAAGCCTGGAGACCTTGAGTTTGATTCATAGAACCCTGATGGTAGAAAGAACCCACTCCCCTAAATTGTCTTCTGATCTCCACATGTGAACTGTGGCATGCATAAGTAAGTAAGCAAATAGATAAACAAATAATGAATATAAAAATGTTTTCAAAATAACAAAATCACAAGTTGCTATGAATGTACTCACCAAACTGGTTTGGGTCCATGTCTGCACTACTCCGAAGCAATGCCTGTTATGGGGGAGATTCTTAGGGAACAGTAACTGGAGAAACGATGATTTGCACTCTTACTTCAAGTTTTTTTTTCATTTTACATACCAACCACAGTTCCCCCTCCCTCTCCTCCTC
>LZPO01017609.1:1525-19550 GCA_001675575.1 Neotoma lepida | reverse complement strand
ATTTTCTCACTGACAAGCAGAAGAATTTCTCACTGTGGCTGAAGAATTGGTCTTACAACTGTATCTTAATCATTTTTCTATTGTTGTGATAAAATACTATGACCAAGGCAAGTTATAAAAATTGGGCTTATGGTTCCATGGGCTTAGAGTCTATAATGGTGGATTGAAGGCATAGTGGCAGGAACAACTGAGGACTCACATCTCATACCACAAGCAGGAGGCAGAGAACACAGTGGAATGGCACAAGTCATTTGAAACCTCAAAGCTGACCCCGGCAACATACCTCCTTCTAATCCTTCCTAAACAGCCACCAACTGGAGACTGAAGTATTCAAATGCCTGAGACTTATGGGGGGGGACATCTCACTCAATCTACAACAAACTGTATGGCAGTTTTGAGAACATTCACCACAACTCCCTAATCCTTTTAAGAATAGCTCTATAATGGGCCAGCCAGTGAGATGGCTCAGCAGGTAAAGGTACATGATAAGTAAGCCAAATGGCCTAAATTCAATCCCTGAAACCCACATAAGGTGGAAGGAGAGAACCAACCCCACAAAGGTATCTTCCGACCTTTGTAATGTGCCATTGCACATATGCCCTTGTACATAACACGTACATATTTAGACAGCAAGTATGGAATAAACATAATAATGAGAGAGAGAGAGAGAGATTGATTCAGTCTCTATAAGGTCAAGCATCAGATACCAAAATAAAATCAGAGAGGATTAAGTTCCAGTGTTCCATATTACAGTAATGTGACAACAGTTTATTATGGATTTTTCAAAGAACTAGAAGAGAAGGGTTCAGAATTTCTCAACAAACAGAAATTGTGAATGCTTATGGGGGTTCAAATGCTAACTATTCTTATTTGATTATTATACATTATATATGAGCATCAAATGATCATAATGCACCCATAAACATGAACAATTATTATGGGTCAGTGAAAAATGATTTCCAGTGCTGGAGATCAAACAAGGTCTTGCTCATGCTAGGCCAGTGTTCTACAACTGAACTCTTGGCCCTCAATTAATAATTCAAATAATAAAAATTTAAATAAAAAATTATGTCTCCTTAATGCATATAACTTGCTTTTTTTGCTTTGTTAAACCCAGAATGCTGAAAGAAATGGAATTTTCATCAATTTTGGATCATATTCTTCCAAGTCTTCATCCAAAAGGCCAATTTTCATTTTACAGGCTGGCCTGTGTATAGAACAGACTAATGTGTATGCTTTTGGATTCTTTTACTTCTTCTCACAAGGTTCCCACCTTCAGCAGCTGCCAGTAGGCAGCCCCTCTCTCTTTCCCTACCTCTCACCTGTGTTTCTCCAGCAAGGCTTTATAGGACTTCCTCCTCCCTTTCCTCCCACTTTCTTCCCAAATTAACTGCACATCTTTCACTAGGTTTTTGCCATTTTCCTCAGTTAGTAAATGGCCAGCCATGACAGGTTTTTGTATGCTGTATTGTATTATTGTTTTGTACCTTAAACCTTAAACTATGACAATCCTGTTTCTGCTGTTTTTTTTCCCCTACTGATGGTGGAGATTGAACTCCAGGACCACTAAAAAACATTCTCAGCCCATTTCTTTTTTTTTCTTTTTTTCTTCCTTCCTTCCTTCCTTCCTTCCTTCCTTCCTTCCTTCCTTCCTTCCTCCCTTCCTTCCTTCCTCGTCCTTGTTCTTTTAAACAGAGTGTTGTTGGGGGTTTTCACTCTTTTTTTGGGAGGGCCACCACCCAGCTCCCAAATAAATCACACACAGAGGCTTATACTTAATTATAAATGCCCAGCCTTATTTTGGCTTGTTTCTTGCCAGTCTTCCTTGTCTTGAATTATCCCATCTACTTTTTGCCTCTGGGCTTGTCCTGTTCTCTTACTTCTATAAATCTTACTCTTACTCCGTGGCTTGCTGTGTAGCTGGGTGGCTGGACCCTGATGTCCTCCTCCTTCTCTGGCTCCTTGATTTATCCCTCATCCCATATTTCTCCTTCTATATATTCTCTCTGCCTGTCAGCCCTGCCTATCCTTTCTCCTGCCTTGCCATTGGCCAGTTCTTTATTAGACCATCAGATGTTTTAGACAGACACAGTAACACAGCTTCACAGAGTTGAACAATGCAACATAAACAAAAGTAACACACCTTAAAATAATATCCTACAACACAGGGTCTTATGTAGCCTAGGCTGCCCTTGAACTCACTACCTATAGCTAACTCATTGAACAGTTGGTTCTCCTGCCTGTATCTCACAAGTGTTGAGATTACAGGCATGCACCACCACACTTGGCTTCTTAGCCTCTCTTTGTACAGTTTTATATGCTTGGTTCTTCTAACTCTTTTCCAGCCTTCCAGGAAACTTGCTACTTGAGTGTCATTTTCCTGAAATTTTATTGAATATCTTGATAATATCCTCAATTAAAATGTTCACAAATAACAATGATGAGGAGGTAGATCATGACTCCTAGGTAACTAAGCGCCTTGGGTAGTGGCTTAGCCTTTATCATGTTCATTCCTATTGGGTCTGTTTCTCTTTAAAATCATTTATTCCTGGAGTCTATCTCAGTTTCATCAAAATTCCCGATTAACTCTTCCTTTACAGAATATAAAATTACTTCTCCTATCATTAAATAGGCAACAACTATATTGCCTGAACTACTATAAACTAGAAACTCCACAATCTTTTTAAAACTGAAGACATGGAAAGAAAAATAATCATTCATTTTAAAGAATGAATATTTCAAAAGTTCTTGTGTGGGTTATAATAAATGATTGTAGAAATTATAGCTTTTCCTCAAGATTAACAGTCAGTGTGAAGATATACTTCACAGCTAAAGTTTACATTCTTTTAACCTTTTAAAAGTAGGTTATGCATTCATATGATTCAAAAATCAAATCAGAATGCAGATTCACAAGTCCTGGTCTTGGTGTGGTTCCTGTGTGTCTCAATCCCTCCCCCATCTCATATAGATATTTACATTTATTTCTTATGTATCTTTTCCTTCCCCTAAGCAAATACATACAACCCACTATGAACATACTTCACATAACCTCATCTTTCTCCCTAAGAAAAGGTAGCATTCACTGCTCTCTACCTTATTGCTCTCACTTAACAATAAAGCCTACAGGTTTTTAATATCAGTATATAAAGCATTTTCTTATTTGCTAACTAAATAGTATGTGTGTAAATTCTAATGTATGACTATATCAGGATTTAATTAATCACTGATTAACTAGGTTCTTTCCAAACTTCTATTAGTATTATAAACAATGTTGCAACAACTTTACATATGTATTAAGAAAATTTAATAGTGATTATCCAGTCTTTGGAAAACATAGATTGTTTGTTTTCATCATACTTTTTTTCCATTTCTAAATTTGCCTTTCAAGTGTGATGGTTAATCTTCATTGTCAACTTGATTGGATTTAGAATCACCATGGAAACACACCTCTCTGTGTGTGTAGCAAAGTGTTTCCAGAAAGGCATAACTGAATAGAGATGACCAATCCTGAATGTGAGCTGCACCATCCCATGGACTGAAATCCTGAATTGAATAAAAAACAAAGCAACCTGAGCCTAGCATCCATTGCTTTCTGCTCCCTGACTGCAGACACAATGTGAGCAGCTGTATTCTCCTGCTTCCCTGCCTTCTTCCCCATGATGGACTGTTTCCTAAAGCTGAAAGCCCAAATAAACCTCTTTTTCCTTAAGTCGCTTTTGTCAGAGGAGTGAGAAAAAAATGACTAATACAACATGCATCACTTTTATGACGAATAAAACAGTGTTTTGCTATTTTTCAAGTATCTGATTCTTTCTGCAAACAATAGCTCCTAGAATTCTTAGAGCTGTTGAAAACAGTCTTTGCCATCTTGTTATGTACAGTGAAAATTAAAAGCGATATGGGCACTTAAAAATGGGCTTTGCTGGAGTTACTTATTAAGCTTCACAAATAGCATGTCACTATACTCAGTAACCTCTCCATCTAACAAACTAATACATGTCACCATGAAGTATAAGAGACTTCTTTCTACTGCTAGCAGGAGATGCAGCACAGTGCTTCAAGCTATAGATGGAAGATTTCCCTCTCAAAGATTCACACTCAAGTATGGCCAGGATCTTGACTTACACAGCAGAAAAGAATTTCAGGATGAATCCATTAGAAGCAGAACTAGGATTTACTAAGAAAGGGACGAGAAAAAAAAGAGTACACACTTTAGATTTATGTGTAGGCACTGAGGGAGAAAGACGCAACTGTTACAGTTTTAATGTGAAATATCCCCCACAGGCTCATGTGTATGAACATTTAGACTCTACCTGGGAGTGCTATTTTGGGAGATTATAGAACCTTTTGGGCATGGGGCCTAACTGGCAGAGGAGAGCTGAAGAGCCACCTTGAGAAACATTTTCTAAGATTCGACTTCAAAGACACACAAGAGTTTTAAGTGCAGTCCAAAGATGCCAGGCTATATCTGAAGCTGGCAGCAGAACTTGATGTCATCTAAGCAGTACTGATGTTACAGGCATGCAAAATACAAGTGATATGAGGTCATGGAGGCTTGCATCAAAGTTTCAGAAAGCCACTGAGACCAGACAATGTATGGCAGGATCATGGAGCTTCTGAGTGTGCTATATATAAAGCTATGACTGTGAAGTCTAAGTCACTGTGAGGACTACAGGATGTTGGAGATGCCAAGAATGTGGAAAATCTGCCTAGGAGAGCTGTAGGCACTGACTCAAGCTAGCACAAGAAAGAAGCTATGTGTGCTGCAGGCAACAGAGCTCCATGCCTGTTGAATCTCAAATGATGATACCATGAGTCCTTGATGCTAGACATGGAGCTATAAGATCTGGTGTAAGGTGTCAGCCTTGATTTGCTCTTTTCTTTCTTTGCTGTGTCCTTACTTCTCCCTTTTGAAATGAGACTGTTTATTCTGTGCCACTGTGGCCACTGTATATTGGAAGTACATAACTTGTTTTGTTTTCTAATTTTACGGGGGTTTACAGATAAAAGATTCCCTTAAGTCTCAGTAGATACTTGAGACTTTGTACTTTTTAACAATACTGATGCTGTTAAGAATGTGGAGACTTTTGAAGTGAGACTGAATGTATTTTGAATTATGGGATGTACAAGAGGTTATAAAACAGGGCAGAATGTTATGATTTGGACATGAAATGTGCCTCAAAGTCTCATGTGTTTGAACACTTAGTCTTCAGCTGGTGGCAATAATCATGGAGGTTGTTGAAGCCTTTGGACATGTGGCCTGGCTGGGAAAAAAGTACTAGAGGGGTAGAGCTATGGGCTACAGCCTGGCTCCAGTGCTGATCTGCTCTCTCTCTCTCTCTCTCTCTCTCTCTCTCTCTCTCTCTCTCTCTCTCTCTCTCTCTGCTTCCTGGTTGGTGCTATATAACAAGCTGTTGTCGCACACTTCTGCCTCCAAACCTTTTCCACCACAATGGATTATAACTTTTCAAAACAAATCTTTCTTAGCTGAAATTGGTTTTGTCATGTATTTAGTCAGTGATGAGAAAAATAACAATACAGAAACTATGTATATTAATATCTCTCTATATATGATTTTATGGTTTTTGAAGTTACATTCCTCAAAGGATATAATTTATAACCAGAGTTAAAAATTAAGCAAATTTTAAAACTTAAAGTTTAAAAACTAAACAAAATATATGAATTTGAAGACTTACGTTATCTTGATTTCTTCTTGTCAATGAAACTGTAAAATGGTTTTTGAGGTGCATCATAAGTATGCTGATAAAATCAAACTCAAAAGTCACATGCATTTTGGTCTTAAGCAAACATGGTCCACTTGTTTTTAATAACTCAGTTTGAGATATATCTCAGAAAATGTCTTATCTCTACAGGTAATTTTCACTGATGTTGTTTTTTTCAGTTGTGTGGAAATTCTTGTGTCTCACCTTACGAGAACTGTAAAGTCACTACTAGGTTGAAGGGCTTCTTTCCCTTTCCATGTTCCTTTAAGTTCCCCTGCCTTTCTAGCTTGTCTCACAATGAAGTACAGAGAAAGTACAAAATGGTTTACATGTGCCTTATGCTATCTCATAACATTTTGTGGTGCTTACTAATTCCTCTAACTTATCCATAACACAAAGCCATCATAAATTGATTTAACAAACTATCACAACAAAATAAAACAGGAAGACATACTTCATTGTTCTGCATCTTTAGCAATTGCATTTAGCTATTTTCTAAACAAATCAAAAGCATTTCTAGGGACATATAATAAATCCAAGGGATTCATGTCACTCTGTAGTGATCCCTAATGCTCACACCATTTCTTTCTGCTTTACACTTCTATCGTTTGTTTATAATGTAAAGATTTTAGTAGGTTGTGACAGTAATAAACTTCATTTCTCTACATTCATTTTGTTTACAATAAACAAATTTGCTGAGACTTATAAAGAACACAATGTTCTGTTTCAATTCTGAATTCTCTGACATATAACAAATATTAAAAAACTCCTAATTTGAATAATCTGTTCTTCATGGATGCCACTTGTCCTTAACCTTTCATTTATTTTTTTTCAATATTTTTGTACCACTTTACACCAAAATTCTAAACTGGTCCTGGTATGTATCAAGAATCAACAATGTTTATGCATAATTAAAAAAGAAAAAAAAACATCAGGTAAGGATTGAGATAAAATTAAATATTTATTCAATCAAATAAAAGAATAGCAAATATGGGCTGGTGAGATAGCTCAGCTTGTTGTCAAGCCTGATGACCTGAGTTTGATCCCCAGGACCCACATAGTGGTAGGAGAGAACTGACTCCCACAAGTAGCCCTCTGACCTGCATATGAATACCATGGCATGAGTGTACCCCACAAACTGTTAAAAAGCATATTCTACATGAAAAATTGTGTAGGGGATACTATTATGCAATAAAAGGAAATGAAAGTTTGACAGAAACTGCAACCTTGAATGAACCTTGAAAACATTATGCTTGATGAAATCAGCCAAATACAAAAGGACAAATATTGTATGGTTCTATTTCTATGAGATAACCCGGAATAGACAAATCGAGTCAGGCAGAAAACAGAATAGAAGTCATAAAAGGCTGAGGAAAGAAGTGTGATATTGTACAATATATATTAAATTTCTCTCATCTTTCTGTTTCCTAGTGTATAGCTTCTAAAATCCTTTGAATCTACAGAGGGATAAAATGTCANTTGTATGCTCATGGTGTTCACCTGAACAGCTTGCCCCAGCTGAGAAAGTCCCATTCCTGCCTCCCCAAACCCCGCCCTCTCAGAGAAGTCACCAAAAGTCAAGTTCCACCCAGTTTGTGGAGTACGAGTCATTGCCCTCGCCTACAGCTCGCCCCACTCCTCCCCCTCCAAGCCCCACCCAAAAGCTCACCATAGCACGAACCCAACTTGGGGCACATGGTCATCACCCCACACCACTACAGGGTATTTAAACCACCCCCTTTAGAATGGCCATGTGATTTCTCTCCTGCTCCCTTTCCTGAGAGTGCTTTGTTCAGATTAAACCTGGTCCTTTACTTTTAAATTCAGCTCTATTTAACTTACTGTGTGGTGGAGAAACCTACTATTGTGGTACCACAAAAACCTATCACATGGAATAAAAAGAAGATGAAAAAATGCTAGAAGCTCGGGACTTTTAACCTTTCTCTCTTTATCTCCATGGAGGGAAGAGAGGCTAAATGATGAGTTGATTGCTAATAGCCAGTGTTATAATCAATCATGCCTGTTCAGTGAAGCCTCCATTAAAAAAAAAACAGACAACAACAAAAAACACAAAAAGATGGGGTTGTGGAGAGATTCTGAATAGTGGAGATTTTGGAGGGTCATGGAATCTCTGCACCCTTGGTCCCATGCCTTGCCCTGTGCATCTCTCCCATCTAGCTGTTCATCTGTATATTTTTGTGAGTGTAAGACTCCGACTTTCCTTAGGCCTGAAACCCCCATACTCTTTAGGCCTGAAACCCCCCTTGGGAACGAGAAGCTAAAGCCAGAGCAGAATTGCTAAACTACTGTTTAACCACGGTCAAGATTTCTGTTAAGATATGCTGCCCAACCGCTGCTCCACCACAACCGGAGGTTTCTGGTGAAGAGATAATTGCTCAACTGTAGTTAGGGCAATTACAGGAGTTCCGGGGAAAGTCACTGTGACCTTGTGTGTGTGTAAACCCCCTAAAAGTTCTCGGGAAAACCTCAATTGCTTGACCACAGGATGTCACAAGACATTCAGGTGATAATGATTACTTGGCTCTGGAATGTCCCAACCCTAGTCTCCATGGCAATGAGCACCCACCCTATGATTAAGCCATATCTTTGTGGAAAGTCCCTAGACACGAACCAATCAAAGATGAATCTGTATGAAAACTGTAATTTTGTGGTTTTTGCCTTTAAAAACTGTGTGTGATTTCAGTTCAGGGCTTCTCTTGCTCTGTGGAGTGAGGATGCCCAATTGTACAATCGTTTGCTTTAAAATAAACCCTCTTGCAGATTGCATCGACTGGACTGGAGTCTGGGTTTCTGGGGGCCCCTCTTCCCGAGAAGGTAGTACCCTGAGTTTGGGGTCTATCAGTGAGCAACTCTAGAAAATTAATGGTACCTGAACAGGGGATCATGGGGATCCCAACTCATAGCCTTACAGCTTGCCTGCCCTGTTGTTTTTCTTAAACTAACCAAATTGTCTTAAAACTTTTGAGTCTATTCCTAAATTCTTTTGCTAACCAAACTAAGAACTTGAATGAAAAAAAGAAATAAAAAAGGGAAGGAAGGACATGGCTGGTCTGGGTGTTGGCACCAGATGAATGAAAAATAAATAAAAAAATAAAAAGGAAAGGACATGACTGCTCTTAGGTTAGGAGTGCTTTGGTGGAGGAGAAAGTTTATGTTAGATAAAAGGGAAAGCATAGATGTTGGGAATCTCTAGCTAGGGGCCCCCATTCCACACTCTGATCTTACTCCTCCCATTCTAAACCCCACCCCTGAGAAAGCCTGCCAAAACCCAGCCCCTCTCTGGGGCTGCTCAAGACCACGCCTATAGGCTATATAAGACCCTGTAGTCATATTTGCCATGTGACTCTTCCCCTGCCTTTCCAAGGGCCACCCAGCATTGCTTTGCTTTGTTCATTAACTTCGATTTATTAATTTGGTTTGATTTGTCTAATTGCATCGGTGGCAGAGGAACCCAGCAACCGAGTATGCAATACTTATCAATAGCCAGAGGTAGCGACATCTGGGTGAGTCCAGAGGTGGAGATAACCCTGAGTCATGTGAGGAGAGGATGTTGGGGTCCACAGAGGTTTCCTAGTGAGATCTGAGCTTGCTTTCCACAGCAGGGCTGCATAAGGGGATGGATTGATCATGTGCATGGCCACCAGGTGTTTGAAAGTGTCTGCACTTGGCTGTCCTAGGGAGAGATTTTTGCTCCACCCCTTGGCATTCCTTTAAAAGCCCTTTAGAAGAGACAAAAGAGGCTGGTGGGTTTTGACCCAGGCCCTCCTGAGGCTATCCTGTGTTTCTATCTGTCTCTCTTCCTCTATATTTCTATCTAAATATTTCCCACTTCTCCCTGCTCAAGAGTATCCTGGTCATAAAAGTGAGGCTGGTACCCCCCAAGAGGGGAGAGGGGAGAGCCAGACCAACAGTCCAGGAGGGTAAAGGGTAGATGAAAAAAAACAGGTAACCAAAATAGTTGGATTATATAGGGAAGGGCAGCCCAACCCCTGGGCTGCAGAAGTTTGGGGTAGGGAGTGGGGTATGCCAACCAGGAGGGCCCTGTAACAGGTAGGGACTGAGGGATGCAGGAAGAACCTGGTGACCAGCCTCTGTCAGCTTTAATATGTTAAATAGGCACCTCAGCCATTTATCCCACAGTTTGAGACCTAACAACTCTGAGAGAGGACCTTAATTTCTGGTAACAAAAGGTACTCCAAAGAATAGAAGTAAGCCAGAGAACTGGGAAAGGTCTGAAGCTCAAAAGTCTTGGGCCACAAGAGTCTTGATTCTTCACAGATCATTTACATAGTATCTGCCTTTTCCCACATTTCTAAAGCATGGGATTTTCTCAAGCAGGCAGGCTGTTTTGTTACTCCTTGGTTGGGGGATTCCCAGTCTTCCTCAGCTATTGGTTTCTTTCATATGTTAATCTTGTTGACTCTTTCTCCAAGTCCTGCTCTCCTACAATGATATTCTTTTGTTGCTCTAAGAGACATCTGTCTGGTCCCCCAGGAAATTCCTTTTCCCAAGGTCAGGCATTTAGACAAAACCCAGCATTCCCTCAGGGGTTTGAAGAAAGTTCCTGCTTTCTAAAAAAAAGTCATTCTCCTTGTCTCTGGTAAAAGGAACACGTGGATCTTCTATTAACATGACCGTGGTGCCTATTAACTGGTCAAGGTCAATGCTAGCCTCTAGGCTCCCTCAGTGTGGGCTCACAAATCCCACCCTAGTTCACAAGCCCCCTTTCTCTCATTCCCATATAACCCTGGAAATTTTTCCATTGTCACTTCTTGCTTTCCTGGGAGATAGCCTTTGCAGTTTGGAAGAAACTTTTCTCTTTTCACCCATGGAGCAGCTATTTTGGTTTCTGTACTGTGCCCATTTTTCATTCAGCATCATAGTGAAATAATATTCTTCTATATCTCCGTTTTAAATATATAAAAGATTTTTTAAAGTATAAAGCTTTTTTTTTCTCTCTCCTCCCTTCAAAGTATAAAGCTTTAACAAGGAGCAGAATATCCAGAAATGGGCCTGCTTGTTTATGGAAATTTGGCATGATAAAGATGGGATCTCAATATAGTAGAGGAAAGGTCTCTTAAATAAACAGTATTGACTTGTTAGCCATCAGAAAGACTAATTGGGATCTCACATATTCCAAATGGGAAACTTAAGTCCTGTACAAATAGAAAAATCAATAGAATTCTTCTATTGTCATTTACAAAAAGCCTTCCTAATTAGAACTCAAAAATCAGAAACAAAGAGAAGAAAATATTGCTAAATTTGATCATATAAAGTTGAAAAAGAAAACTACATGCAAAAAAAAATGAGAAACACGAAGGAAAATAACAAAGTGGCAAACTGGGAAAAAATAATTACAACTTGCATCCCAGATAAAGGTTTAATTTTTTAATTATTTGTTTAAAAGTAGAAAAAGCCATCTAC
This sequence comes from Neotoma lepida, assembly GCA_001675575.1. Taxonomy (NCBI): domain Eukaryota; kingdom Metazoa; phylum Chordata; class Mammalia; order Rodentia; family Cricetidae; genus Neotoma; species Neotoma lepida. Next base: position 8,382 of record LZPO01017609.1, on the reverse strand, counting down.
TCCATAGAAAAATAGAAAAGAGAAATTAACACACATTTCAAGAAAAAGAAATGCAAATGGTCCCTGAGCATAAAAGATGCTCAAGCTGCTGGAAATGAAAGAGATGCAAATTAAAGTTACACTAAGAAAGCATTTCTCACCTATCAGATTGGAAAAAAAAACAAAGTTTAATAACAAACTGGCTACAGCCTCTAGTGCAGTGAATAGAACTGTTAAAATAGACTTCCTGGTCTCATTCCAACTACGCTCAGAATTTCATCATAATAGCATTATGAATGATGCTAGCTGTAGGTCTTTTGTAGAAACCTTTCATCAGAATGCGGACATTGCTTTTATTCTGAGTTTGTTGATTCCAGTTTTTAATTATACATAATTGTTATATTTTATTAAATGTTTTCTTTTTCTGTATCTCTCAGTGTAATATGGACCCCCCTTTATTCTGTTAATGTAATGGTAGATTTAGAACAAAAGGCCTCCCTGACTCCCACAGCTTCAACAGGATAGGCTCAGCCAAGCATCCTAATATGCCAATTAAAGAGATGGGTAATAGTGAAAGGCAGAAATTTATTCAAGATAAAGGGACCATTGTCACCAAGCTCATCTTTGGAGTGCTTATTGTATTTTAAAAACGGTGGGAAGGAGTCACACCATACAACAGGGTCCATGTAGGAGGTTTATTGTGGGGACGGGAGAGAAGGAGGCAGAGATGGGGACAAGGAAGAGAAAGACAAAGAAGAGACAGGAGATGTACAAGGCCCGCCTTTCATAAGGAAACATAGTGAATGCACACAGGAGGTGCTCTTAGTGGCTGCAGCTGAGGTATATCCTGTCAGGGCAGACCGGAACAGATGCTTAAATGCTAACATTCCTCCCTTTTGTTTATTATAAAAAGGTGAAGAGTTAGAAAGGGGTAGCAGGTGAGGTGGAAATGAGGGCGCAGTGTTGTCGTGACTGCTCCCTGCTGGCCTGGGGGGCGTCGATCATCTTTGGAGGACCTGAGAAAACTAGGATGCTGGCCACGTCCTGAGGTAGCTGGCTGTTTCATTTTGCTGTCCAGGCTCTGTGGAAATGTCCGGCACCGTTTGGACCTTGCAAGACGCTGTTCAGATGGCTCCAAGTCGACTCCCTGGAGCTTACAAGAAATCATGATGAGATCACCAGTCAAGATGGAGGAGAGCCACGTGGTTGCTGTTAATAGTTACATGAGTTACATGCACATAAACACAGAATTAAACAGGAGTTGAGTAAACAGAAAGGGAGAACCGGTGTGTGCTGTGCAAAACAAAGCTGGCTTCTCCATCTCTGATTCGTATGTTGCAGCAAACAAACAGAACATTTAGAGAGGAAGAGCAGACAGACACAAGCAGGTCTTATACAAAAAAAAAAGGTAAGAAAGTGGAGAATTCTTTCTCAGTTCTCCAACTGCCTGGTCCAAAGAATGGTCAGTGTGTCTCCAAAAGACATCTTAATGGAAGCAAGGCGGTGTATGACACAGATCCCAAGGATAAGGCAGAGAGAAGATCCAAAAGCCTGAATGTTCTGGCGTCCCGGGGATCCAGGAAGGATTAAATTAAGTGGGCACAAGCTGTTTAGTGCTCCATCACACAAGAACAGAGGTCGAGGGCTAAGAGCCTGAGAGAGACTCAGTCACCTGTGATAGTCACGCCCCCATAATCACACATGCTCTGGCGGGACAGTCACTCCCGCCAAGGTCATTTCTGGATCATGCGTCCTTGCTACGTGGTCAGGGAGAGACCATGTAGCCTATGCGCATTCGTGGAGTAGCCACGTGGACCTGAGTACGCATGCGTGGGCCGCAGGTCCTGAGTACCCTCGCTCTTTCCCTCATGTGTTGTTCGCAGGCCTGTCTGTGCACTCTCTCTGTCCCCCATCCCTCTAAATAAAACTCTTGTTAGTGGGTTTTCCGTGCTTTGTGACTTTTTCTCGCAGAGTAAGAGTGCCACAAATACCTAACAGCCTGGTACCAGGACTTGGAGAAAAGCCAGAAGGCGAGGAGAGAACTGTGCTCGAGAAACGAAGCCTCACATCTAGGGGGATGGTCAGAGGCAGCCCCACCAGAGACCCAATTGTTGGTATTCAATGGAAGGCAAAGCTGTTGGTGAATCAGAGAGCAGATTTGTTACAGGTGGAAAAGAGCAAATCCATTGTGGGTGGAGCAGGTGGATAAGATCCTAGTGTGAAGTGGGTACCTTTGGTGGGTCCTACCAAGGTATGCCACTAAACAAACATGGCACACAAAACAGAGTTAATGCAAGAGGTTTGAGGGAGGGGGAGAGCAAACAGTGAAGGAGTGAAAGGCTACAGCAGAGTAGGGACTTGATAAGAGAAAGCTTGAAAGTAGGGTACCCCTTTCCATCTATCTGATCACTGGCAGAAGTTGCAAAGGTCCTGTGAAATACTGGGATATGGGGTGATGGTAAGTGGCCATTTTGATTGGTATCTAAGGAGTATGGGACCAAGTCTGACTGCAAAGGTGGATAAGTTAAGCCCTTATAAATCAGGTGCTAGATATGGACATAGGCACATTTTCCATGAGTGAGGTAGAGAAAGTCCAAGGGCTGGAATCTCTAGTGTCCCAGAGATTCAGCAAGAATCAACGAGGAGGCACAAGCTATTCAGTGGACTGTCATCCAAAAACACAGTCATCCAAAAACAGAGGGGCCAATGGGCTAGGAGCCCAAGTGAGACACAGTTGCCTGGTACTAGGACTTCGAGAAAAGCCAGAAGGCAAGGACTGTGCTTGAGAAATGAAGCCTCATTCATGGGAAATGGGTGGGGGCGGGGGCCCTTACCAATCATTGGTGTTGAATGGAATGGAGAGTCCCAGCGAGCTGTTAGGTGGGAAGTAGGGCTGTTGGCGGTCGGACCAGGTTCCAGAGTCCCAGCATGTTTCAAACTGCTGGGGAGAGCCTTCCCCGATGAAGAGCCAATGTTGTGTGTTAAAAACGTTGGGAAGGAGTAACACCATACAACAGGGTCCATGTAGGAGGTTTATTGAGGGGAGGGGAGAGAAGGGGGCAGAGACCAGTCCCTGGGGACAAGGAAGAGAAAGAGAAAGGAGAGTCGGGATGTGTACAAGGCCCGCCTTTTATAAGGAAACCATAACAAATCCACACAGGAGGTACTCTTAGTGGCTGCAGCTTAGGTATATCCTGTCGGGACTGTAAGGGCAGGCCAGTACAAATGCCTAAATGCTAACAGTGCTGACATAAATATTAGGTCTAAATAGAGAAAGGATCAAAGGGCCAGAGGTGCTCATCTAAATGGTCTTGGTCTTGCTGTTGTTAGATTTCTGAGGCAGCATAAAGAGACAGAAGGCAGAAAGGAGACTAGAGCCTGATCTCAACAGACTGGACTGTTTATTTCAAACAGCAAAGGACAGACTCTTCACAGGAAAAGGCTGCCTGTTGGGGGTAAAGACGGCTGTGACTCTTTATAGGGTTGGGTGAAGGCACTGTTTGCATCCACATTTCCTTGAATTGTCTGCTTCAAGCAAGACAGGTTATCTCTGCAAACATTCCTTTCTGAGACACACTGACCTAGCAAGGTCATTGGCAGGAATCCAGTCTTGTGGCCAAGGCATTCTTTCAGCTTTGGTCTGGTTGATCATTCTCTCAATTCTGGTTCTCCAAAGTCATCTTTGAAGGGATCAGTGTGATTCCTTTAGTTAGGATGATCACTCCTGTTCTGAGATGTGGTCTCACCCTCAGGGTTAACCGCTTTACTCTAGAAGGTCCTGGGAGGCCTCTCTGTTCTTGGAATCCAAGGTGACTGCAGGTTTAGAACAATTGTAAGCATCCTAGCACCAATGAAGATACTGTAAAGAGATACATGTGCTTCTCCCTTTGGCTGTCAAACTATTGAAAGAGTAGGCCCCAAGAATTTCCACAGGAGACTCATGCTGGGAGAAGGAAAAGGGTAGGGTGCTGGTGCCAGTCACATGGGGAGCTTGCCTCCTTGCAAAACCTCTCACTGAGTTCTGACAGCTTGCCAGACCAACTTGTAAGAGAGACTAGAGCCAAGACAATGTGATGGGAGGGACCACATTACTCTTTTCTTTTATTTAGACCTAAACTTCTGGTCAGTATCCAAAAGGGAGACTTGGGAGGTCACTGGAGCTCCTTATTCCTCTTCTCAATGTGGCCTATTAACTAAATTCCTTTCCTGCTTTTCAGGATTATTTGTGTCTGTAATTGGCAGTGGAGGATAGGTGGTCAAGTCTAGCTTGTTAGAGCTGCCAAAGCCTAGGCTCTAACTCTAACAAATTTAGTAATACAATGACTTATCCCTGTGTCTTCAGACCCAGAAGGGTATGAGCCAGTCGGAAAAGACATTCCTTGAGTGATTAACATGCAGAGGTTATCAAGTGACCCAAAGTAAAGCTGAGCAAAGATGCCAACTCCCATCTTGTTATAGTTGTATTGTAGGCCTGAAGAGTCAATGCTTTTTAGCAAAAACACTTCCTTTTTTTTCTTCTTATAACATATTTCTTTATTGCAAATTTTCCTCCACGTAGGAAACTGTCCTCACAGGTAGATTCTTCTAGAAAGTTGTAGGTAAATAGCACAAAGCCTGGCACTAAAGAGTGCCACTATGCTCTGTGAGGCACTGGGTCAGGCAGCACCATTGCAGGCTTTCTGCAGGTGGTTGATCCAGCCACAAGAGTGACTTCTAAATGTCTGTTATACAGTGGTAAGATGTACTGAGTTTCAAATATTAAATCGATCTAGCATTCCTGAAACGAACCTTGGTTGGCTGTGATATAATTTTTTTAAAAACGTTTTGCTGGGTTTCATTTTTAATATTTTTTCTAGGATTTTGGAATTTATATTCATGAGATGCAGTAGCCTATAATTTTCTTTTGGTAACATCTCTGTTAGGTTTTGCTATTAAATTATAATGGCCTCATAAAATAAGTCTGGCAATGTTTCTAATGTTGCTATCTTTGGAAAATTTTAAAATAAGAATACCATTATTTCTTCCTTAAATGCTTGGAAGAATTCAACCATTAAAGCCATTTGGGCCTACAAATTAGAAGAGATTTTAAATTACAGAGTCCAGGTCAATAACAGGTATACAAATGCTCAGATTTTACTCAGAATTCCTATTTTGTGAATGAAATTTGGTAATTTTGTGAATGAAATTTGGTAAATTATGGGGGGGGGGGTTGGAAGAAATCATCTGTTTCATAAAATTTTAAAATCCTGACTTTCCTGTGCTAAAAGACCTAACAAATAGTCAAAGGGGGATTTTTTTTCTAAAGTAATTCAAGCTTATACATTACTTGTTCAGTAATGTATAGCTTAGAACCCTGTTATTTTATAACCTCAAATAAAATAAGGTCTAGGCAGTGAGATCTTTAATGGTTGTTCAGAAGATTAAGTTATAGGCTAGTGAAAAATTTTATAATGGCTGACTTAGGCTCATATCACCAGGAGCCACTGTTCAATCAACATTTCCTTCAACATGAAATAATCATCCAATATGTGTTCCTTCTTGTGATACAACATTAAGTATAACCTACTACTGATGAAATGTTCTTGGGGAAAAAAATGAAACCTGAATCTTATTATCTATAGATGTGACTACCAGTTTATAGGCAATGTAAGGGGCAAAAGAACAAGTTAACACCACAGAGATACAATCAGCAGCCTCCAAAATACAGGAATTTTACACGACATGGTTTCTTTACAAATAAATTCTAAGGAAAACCCAAAAGGGAAAATGAGTCCAATGCATTAAAAGAAAATGATCAAACTCAACAGTACCCAAATATAATACATGAACCACATTTAGATATTGATTTGGGTAGGAAAAAACCCTGAGATGATTGGGAAAACTGGAACACTAAGGATATCTGATACCACAATGGGATTATGGTATTAATTTATCGGCTTGATGACAGTAATGCAGGTTTTTTTTTTAATGTTCTTAGCTTTCTGAGAAACAAAGAAAAACTACTCATTAGTAAGATATATCTAGAATATACTTTAAGATAATTACAGGAGTTTGTTAGAGATAGTAGGAGACCATAGCTGAAATAAGATGGATCATGTGTTGGTAATTATTGAAGCTAAGAAATGAATAGTGTTTCACTATATTATATTACACACACACACACACACACACATATACACAGAGTTGGTTAAAGCATTAAAGAAACCTCAGAGGAGGCATGGAAATGTATCAGTGTTGCAATAAGGAATGAAGATAAGCCCTAATTCTCTTGGATTAGTTTGACCAAGAGTGAGCTCAAATGTGAACTCTCACTTTTCTCCCTGTCTTCCATCTGTATGTGGTCTTTGATTACTGGCCCCTCTGTTATGTAGTTTGATTTGTCCCTGTTCCCTATCTGATCTGCTATCTGTGTCTGTTGAACCTATATCTGTCCCTAGGGTGTTTGCTCAGTATTTATTAAACAGTACAAAAAGTACCATATGAAAAAAGAATGAGGGATACTTTTGTACAGATCTCTTGAACAGAGTTTTACAATGGAAATAGTTACTTTACTGACCCCAACTGATCAGAACAGCACACATAGATGTAATCAGCCTATATCCACAAGTTTCTTCCAACATTTATGGTGGATATTTATTTTCTTTAAGGTTGTTCTCAACCTGTTGGCTGTTTTGCAAAACTAATTACCACAACACACACATACATTATTCTGGGTCAGGGGCTTGGAAGTGTACACAATTTAACATTAAAGCCATGTATTTATCTTAGATTGTAAAAGCTAACTGCATGGGAAATCTAAGGCATAGGAAGGTTGGTTATGTTCTTTTAAAGGAGGTTAAACTTAAATGGGCTGAATAAACAGTAGGACAGCAAGCTAA
>LZPO01017608.1:48958-60503 GCA_001675575.1 Neotoma lepida | reverse complement strand
CCTCATCTTGCTACTTTGTTCATTCATTGCTCTCACAAGCATTTCCTTTTAACTTTTAGTAGAGGTCAGAGGACAATTTGCTGAGGTCAGCTCCCTACTTCCACCACATGGGTCCCAAAGATTGAACTCATGTCATCAGGTTGGTGGCANGCACCTTTACCTGCTGAGTCATCTCATTGGCCCCCATAAGCATCCCTTAAGTGATTTCTTGCTGTATTCTAGCAACATGCTCCATCCTACGAAAACAAATATATATGCCCCCCTTTTGCAAAGCCATGGTGCAATTAGTTGGCTCTCAAAGCCCTGCACTCCCCTACTCACTATCTCTAAAATCCCCTCAGCTCACCCTTGCTACACCAAGCTATGATCCTGGCAAGCTATGATCCTGGCAAGCTATGCCAAAAGTGAGAGGGTCACAACACCTGAAAATGACATCTTCCAGTGTTTTATGCTGGAATGAAGCCTTTTGGCCTTGGNTGGATTTGAGAATGTGTCCAGGAAGACAGTACTTGAAAACACTAAGGGACAGCTAATGCTAAACAGAAGTCTCAACTTTGGATCAGTATGGAAATGACCCGGGGAACCTGGCAAAAACACAAGGGCCAGGCCCTCTCTTGCCTGGGTGTTCTGCATCTTTGTGGGCTCTCCTCATCTCTTGCCTGGGTGCATTGCATCTTTGTGGCCTATCCTAGCCTCTGGATAGCTCTGATTTCCAGACACACCACCTGGTTCCATTCTCTGAGCCCCTTTGTCCCCTTAACTCCTGCTTTTCCACTGGAAGCAGACTAACCCTGCCACATTTAAAAAAAATAAAAGTCATTGCTGGCCTCTGGCTGACTCTGCACCTCCCAATGCATTCGTCCTAAACTCTGCATGAGAAGAGCTGGAAGCACTGGGCACCATTAAAGGAGACCGAGGACTGTGGTTTAACACGCAGCTGATCCTCCAGACTCACACACTATGCATTTTTACTTAACTGCAGCATTCAGTCAGTAAATCAGAAGAGCGAGGGGGACCTGTGGCAGGGGTGTTTTGAACCTGAGGGTGTGTCCATCCTAAGATCACTTTATGGGATTATCCAAGTTTTGCAAATGAGAAAATATGGAAACATAAACATGAAGAGACTCCTCAAGGTCATGCTGAGAAGGTCAGTGGTGAAAGGATTAGGGCTCAGGGGATCTTTCTCTTGGGCCTGTTTCTTAGCTACTGGACAGCAGAGCAGCCCCCAGTACAGATGTCAAATGGGATTTTGCCTATAAAGTAGGGTTACTTTNTTTTCAAGTTCTTACTTGGTTATATTTCAATGCAAATCTCCTATGGGCCAAGGGTCCATCNGAAGGGAAATTAATTACTTAAAAACAAGATGATTTGATGTCTCCCTGTGTCTACTAAGAACTACTTTAGGCTTTAGCGTCCCAGACTTGCTTCAGGAAGTGCCTAAAGGACCCTGATGCTCAAGCCTGAACTGGAGTCTTGGGGGATAAGGTTGCATTNTCATTCACTTTANATCCAGTANGCAGCCAACTCAGAGTGGCGNTCCTTTCTCAGCATGCTTGGAAGCCCCCGGGTAGCTGCAACTGTGAGGCTCAGTTCTATCCCAAAGACACTACAACTGGTAGGCGCATGGCTAGGACTTGTCAAAGGCCCCCACCCAGGGGATTCTAATATGCATCTGATCCCATATGCATCTGATCCCAGAACCACTGCCCAAAGCCTTGCTCCTCAAAGTTTAGCTCTGTGGGTCAGGAGCCTGGACAGTGCCCAAGAGCTGCTTAGAATCCCAGACCCCACAGACCCAGGGAACCAGATCTGCATTTGAACAATATCTTCAGGTAATTTGGATGCATTTAAAGATTGGAAAGCACTTTCCAGAGGACCTGTTTTTATACTGAAGAGGCTTACAGAAGATAATCATCTTCCAATTAGATACAGGATAAGCACANGGTGAACTGAAGAATTTTAGAATGGCAATAATAACAGCTAATGAGTGATATACACACTGGGGACTCTCCTTGCTTTATTTAATTGGATTTTCATCATGTCCCTGGATATGGGTATATGCTCTGTGCCCATTTCATAGCTAAGCAGACTGAGGCTCAGACCGAGGTGAACAGCAAAAATACCAACCAGATAGTCAGGTGAAGAAACACCTAGAGTTTCCAGGATGCAGGATGTGAATGCTCCTGCTTTAGCTACTTAGTCAGTGTGTCAAACCCACCTGTCAAACATCTGAAAGGGTGACAGATGAACCCAGGTACTGATCCTTAGCACCCGGCACAGAAGAAACATCTAGCAAGTTCTAACTTAAGTGACAATTTTGCTAAATCATCCTTTCTACCCATCACTAGGCAGAGAGGAAACTGTGTCCCTGGGGTTAAGGTCCTACTTAAGGTCACTCAATTCCTTAAAACTAGCCTGGGCCCAGAGTACAGGAGTTCCAGTTCCCTGCATGCATCTTCCCACTGGGCTGTGATCTTCAGAGTGTCCTCCAATTGAAAACATCTCATCAGGAAACATGTAAGGTCCTCACCACCACCCCAGATCTTCCTAGTGAGCCTCTGGGTGGTTCTAACATTGTTCAGTCNGAGAACTGACCACTACAGCAAGTTGCCCCAGGGGCCAGCCTGGAAGCCAGCCCTGAGCTCTGGAGCAGGAGCCCTGCCACAGGCTTCAGCTTCTCTGCAAAGGGAGGTTTCTTAAGGGGCTTAGCCTTAAACTGAGCTGAAATTTACATGCTGCTTTAATCTTCTTAAGGCCTTCTTTACCCCTTAGGGAAAAAAGCTGTAATGCTTTAGGATGTAGAAAGTAAGGGGTGGCGAGCAGATGAAATATTAAATGCTCTTTCTGTGTTTTAACCCACTTTCTGCTAAGGTCATACAGAGTNGGACATCACCAAGAGAAGGAAGAACTAGCATTTATGAGTANGTGCGCTGTGCCAGGCATCAGGAGCACAGGTCAACGGGCATGTCCATCATCTCATTCAACATCATCTGAGGAAACTGAGATTAGAGACAGGTTGACTTGCTTAAGATCACAAAGTGGCATNGGTGGCCTTAGGATTTGTTTTATCACCTATGCTCCTCTGTTCTTACACCTCCAGCAAGGGAAAAATGAAATCTTTTCAGAGTCTGGAACAGTTGGATTCTAGAAAGACTAGAACAAGACTCTATGGAAGAGCTGTCCATTCATAGCCCACTCGGGGCTCTGTTCCTGAGTCTGTGCTCACACACAGACTCTCCTGGGGGCAAGCATAAACCAGTCATGAAAACTGAAGTAGCTCATCTATGTGCATCCTGCAGCACTTAGAAGTCTCTTCTACCTGGCAGCACCTGCTCTGAGGCAGCAAGTATGGCATTTCGGTGCCCTGTAAGCAGCCCTGAACCTTGCTCTTTATATGACCACACCTACAGCTTGGGACATGAAATCTCAAAAGATGAAGCAAGATGATAATAGTGCAGGGAAGTGCATCTCCCCTGCTCCTCAGTAAGAGCATCTTGTTCACTAAATGCCAAGAACAAAGAAGGCAATGACTGACTCACAGAGCCATGGCAGAGCGAGCTAGTGGACGGGGGTCTTTAGGGGTTATGTGGTCAGTGTAGGCTTTCATCCCTGCCTGTTTCCCCAGAACATCTAAATACCCAGTTCCTAGTCATCACATCCCTCCCTAGGACGGGCACACACAGGTTACACAGAACAACAAGACAAGGGAAGCTCTTCCAACTTATAGTCCAAATGGCTGAAGTCATTTGCAGAACTCACCAGGGAAAATAAAAATCATGCTCAGCCTTTCTCATTCATACAAAGAAAACGCATTCTCTGCCCTGAGTGATGTTATCTGACTTTCACACTTTGTTAAATGCAGATCGGTTATTTTTGTTAAGTGTCTTTGTTGGAGATCGCCCAGGCCTGAGATTCCTGCAAACCTATGCCCAGTCCAAGGGTGACTACTTGCTCGTTACCATTTGAACTCAGTTCTGAGTCCACTGCATCTCTTCTGCCTGTATGTCACCACCATGCATGACTGGTATCCTCAAGTCAAGAATGGTCTCAGCTGCAGAACNTAAACCAATNTACAAANACTAGCAGCAAACTATCCAAAAAGGAAGCTAAAAACAAAACAACCATTACGATAGCATCAAAAAAGGTAAAACACTCAGAAATAAACTTGACCAAGGTAGTGACAGATTTTCACACTGATAACTAAAAACANTGACAATAGAAATTAATGAGAAGATATCATATGCTAATTCCACCTATGGTGAGACACAAATCCATTTGTAATGCTCACCAAAATCCCAATGTCACTTTTTTTTTACACAGATAGAAAAGATAATCCTAAAATTCATATAGAGCAGTGGTTCTCAATCTGTGGGTTGTGACCCCCTGGGGACGAATGACCCTTTCATGGTAGTCACATATCAGATACCCTGCATATCAGATATTTACATATGATTCATAACAGTGGCAAAATTNCAGTTATGAAGTAGCAAGAAAATAATTTTGTGGTTGGGGGTTACGACAACATGAGGAACTGTATTAAAGGGTTCCAGCGTTAGGAAGGTTGAGAACCACTGATATGGAGCCACAAANGACCAAAAATGGGCAAAGCAGTCTTGAGAAAGTAGAATCATATTAGAGACTCTATATTTTTTTATTTCAAAACTTCTTACAGAGCTATAATAAAGTAATTAAAAGAGTATATAGCTAGGTAAAATGGATGTTTTAAGTCAAAGGACTAAGAAAGCAAGCTCTCAGTTGTTAGTCTATGTTGATGTAATAAAGCCATGCATATTCGGTCAACACTTCTCAACAAGGGCACAAAGAACACACTGGGAAGAGGAGAATCCCTTAGAACAAATAGTGCTAGGGACACTGCATGTCTCCATGGAAGTCAGTGAGGTTGGACCCTGATGTCACACCACACACAGCAATCAACTTAAAGGGTTAAACCTGATAGTACAGCGCTCCTAAAGGAAAAAACAGGGAGACGTCCCCATGGCGTTTGGCTATGACACCAGTAACACAAACGGAAGAGCAGAGCCAGACAAGGCAGGTCAGGTCAACTGAAAGCTTCTTCACCATCAAGGAAATAGTAAGTGGAGTGAAAAGGCAGCCTGCAGAATGGCAGAAAGGTTTGCAGGCGATGGAGCTGATAAGGACCGATGTCCAAAGCATCTGAGGGAGTTCTACTACTCAATGGCAAAAAATAGCCTGATTTTAAAATAGGCAAAGACTTCAGTTGGCATCTCTCCTAGTAGGCACTCAGAACTGTGGAAAGATGTGTGTGGAAAGATGCCTGGAACACTGGTAAGCAAAACCACAAGTCTAAATTCCTTTTTTTTTTTTCGCCTTTATTTTTTTAATTTAATTGTATTTAATTAACACTTTTTTCATTTATTTTTACATACTGACCACAGTTTCCCCTCCTCCCATTCCCTCCCCCCACAAGTCTAAATTCTAATGANGTCCTTGTCACACTAGTTGAGATGGCTGTGATGGCTGTTTTTTTGTTTTGTTTTGTTTTGTTTTTTTAAATCAAACATTGTGAGACTGTGAAGCCAATGGAATTCATTTTATACTTTGAGTGAGGGCGCAAACTGATGCAGCTGTTAAAGAAGGCAGTGTGAAACTGCCTAAAAAAGTGAAAATTTAGCAGGCCTAATAATACATGCCTGTAANCTCGGGAAGCNGAGGCAGAAACACCGCAATTTTGAGGCCAGCCTGGTCTGTGTAGTAAGTTTGAGGCCAGCTTAGGCTACATGACAAAATTCTTTTCCAAAAACTTAAAAATAAAACTATCATCTGATCTAGCACCCCCACTTCTGAGTCNATCTCCAAATCAACTAAAAGCCAGACCTCCAAGAATATTTGTAATTCTTCACAGCTGCTAAGATGTGAAACCAGCCTGTCANTCAAATGNAGGGAGGAANTGCAGCATCCACATATAAAGGGATATAACCTAACCTTTGAAAGGACAGCATGGCAGAACNTAGAGGACATGATGTTACATGGAAAAATCCAGGCACAGAAGGGCAAATGCTACTTAGGTAGCCTTCATAGGCAATGTCTAAAAGCAAACATTGAAGAAAAGTTTTCCAGGGCCTTGGAGAAGGAGAAGTGGGGCATACCGCTCAGTTGTTGCCTGCATTCTAGGACAACAGCACTGTTTCTATCATACTGAGGTCAATATTGAACCTTCAATGATACAACTACAGTTGACAGACTGTTGCCATGTGCCTAAAAACATGCTCAGAGCATATCTGTCATTTCAGAGTTCTTACCACAATTAGTTTATCAATTTCCAGAAATTATTCAGCTCTGCTGGGCATGCCATATTATTGACTACTGCAGGGCCTCGAAATAGAATAATAGTTGCCTAGTGCCAGAAAGTATGGGCTCTTCTTTCTCAACAGGGAAGGGTGTCATGGGCAAGGAGGCAGGATAGAAGGCAAGAGCCTTTGCATATTTCTGTGTATTTGTTCCGTTTAGTTTTACGTTATCACTTAATTACAGGGATGCTGGAAATGGTCTGAAAGCACAGCAAAAAGTCAGTTGGCTGGAGAGAGAATGAAGGAGAGGGCAATTAAGGCTAAAAGGTATGAGGAATTAGTAATTAGGTTGGCTGTGGGAATGGGTGGGAGAGCATTTATTTTGTTCATTGTCAGGTACCGCATCCTCTGTGGCTTGGAGGTAGGGAAATACGTTTTTAAAAGAGTGTCTTTGAGCTGTTGAGTATCCACTGAGATTAATATTCTCCAAACCAGCCATCATCCCACTGAACCAAGAGTAACATGAACTTCCAAGGGGTTAATGGGCTAGCCTCAGATCATAGACTTGATTGTCATCGTGGTAGCTTCTTGAGCGCAAGTGTCTCTTGTAGCTTTTGATGCTTCTCTGCCCACAGGACATGGCAGGCGTGCAAATGAAAGAAGCTTCCAGATCTGAAGAATAGAAGAAGGAAAAACTATAGGTCATTTCCTTCCAAGATAGGGAGATAAGAAAGCTTTGTGGGGACTGACTCAGAAAGGAAAACTGTAGACAATTCTAAGTGACAGCTGCCACTTAAAGCTAATTGTATCACACAGGGGGCCCAGTGAGCTTCTATCAGTACCTTCATTNTATAAACAAAAAATTCACATCATAAACACCAGTCTAAATTATAATATTAATCTTTCTGTAAATGCTACTTTTGACTTACAACAGTTGTATTATTATATGAGCCTNTACAGAAAGAACATGCATGTTGACATACTGAGTTTGAATTACAGGTCTGCTAAGTGGGAGATGTGTGACCCCTCTGAACATTATACAAAATGGGGATGTTTGAGTTAGAGTTGAGATAAGATTTAAATGAAGAAATGAATTATCAGATGTTACTGTAGACCAGACCTGTCAAGAGGAGCTTGTGAAGCCCTGGAGGTGTCTTCACTGCTCTCTACTCTTCAGCCCTCCCTGGTCTATGAACTGCTTAGTTTCAGTGTTTGGGCCACCCATTTAGAATCCAGTGGATGTCCTCACAAAGTTAGTGTGGAGTAGCAAGTGTGGCTTCTAGTTTGCAAATTAATCTTCTGCTACATTTCTTGGCTGACTGGGTTGAGCACTTGCTGGGTTCCTGGTTAAGATTTGAAAAAGTGCAATAAGATTTTGAGCCCCCAAAGCTGTCATAGTGGCACACAGCAGTGACCCTTGGAGACTTGGAAGATAGAGGCAGGAGGATTAAGAGTTCAAAGTCATCCTTGGCTGCAGATCAAGTCCAAGGCTAGACTGGGCTACATAAATCAGTCTTTAAAAAAAAGAAAAGAAAAGAAAAGATCTTGAGCCTTGCCCTGCAATCAGAATTCTGTTAGTCAAAAGCACAGAGAGCAAAGGCTCCCAAATTCCTCCTCCTCCTGTCTCTGGTGTATAAATTTGGTGTGCTCTCTNCCACTGTAAACAGCAACATCTGGGAGGCAGTGGGCAATTTGGACTTAGTTTTGCTTAGTTTTATTTGAGTCTAAGTGAGTCCCACAGCAATGAAAAATCAATCCTATATTTGGCCAGATAGACATTATTAAGACACCTGGATTAAATGGAACATAAATAATAGCCCATTGATTTTTTTTATCCAACTTGTTGTAATTTAGTTTACAAGAAACAGAATAATTCTCAGCTCTCCAAGCCCATGACGAGGCTGAGCCTACAAGCAGCTGTAGGAATCTGTGTTGCATCACTCATCATGTTTGTTCTAGTTGCTTCTATAAACATGGACAAGACTAGAGATGTGTATTCTCTCCTTCTCCAGCCTTTCATACCTGGCCCTNGTTAAATGCTCCATTTAACAGTGACTGTCCCCTGCAATANCTACAATGTTCAGAGCATTGACTTTTGCAAAAAGCATGAGAAAAATCTGAGAATTTTTTTAAGCTATGATCATGGTGATTAAACCAACTTCTCACTTGGAGACTAGCCCGTGCTTGGGTTCTTATTTGAGAAGTATTTAATAATTTCCAATTCTTTCTGGGCCAAATGAGGCTCAGATATGCTGCTGTGATTGGCAGGTACATATTGGAATTCAGGGCCACCAATCTCAGTTGTCAGTTAGATCCCTTCCCACACCTCACCTCGCACAGTATGATTCAGGCCTCAGGTGAGTTCCAGTTTGAAGATCCTCCCTTCCAGAAGCAGGGGATCCTGAGGGCTGTTAGAGGGAAGATGTCAATTACGGCCAGAATGAGCAGCACTAAAATGCTAAATAGTGTAAACTGGTCTTTCATCCCCTGCCTCTTCCAGAAGCAAGTGTTCCTGTCAGCTGCTTGTGTAAAGTTGTGTTTGCACAGCTACCTTCATGTGCATAATATTGATCTGGGGAGGAGGGATAAACTACTAAAATAACATGAGTGTGTGGGATCTGTACGGAAGCACCGCTCACTGCTAAGTGAGGCCCCNACTGCTGCACACAAGTAGGTCATCGAAAGTCACCACAAACCAGGGCAGCTCCCCTGGCAGGAGGCATTAACCTGCAGAAGGAATCTTGGCAGCAGGTGATACATTTCAGCCAGGCAGCTGTATATTTTATTTATGAACTGATATAAGTGTACGGATCCATGAGGAGAGGAATGTATAGAAAATGTGGCCTTCAAGACAGATGGAAAAAGATGAATACCTGTGAATTGTCTAATCTACCCCACCACCACCACCAAAGAGAAGTGGAANCTAATGCTACAGCCCTGGGGTCCTCATTCCTTCTCTTTTGTCCCACAGCAGGGGAAACATTAACACACCAGCTCCTGGCTCAGTTAAGACAACCTAAGCCTCAACCAGAGGAAGTGCCCTGGAGGCACAGGGTGATGAAAGGTCTCCCATGTACACTCAGTCCACAACCATGAGGGTCCTGCAGTATNNAAGATGTCTCAGAAGGGACAAATGTATCTTCAGAGTATCTATCAGGTGCGAGCCCATCTTANACAGGAGACATGTCAGAGACACAGAAGAAGAAATGAGAAGTGACCTTCACAATCACNGAGCCCACACACCTGGTTTTACAACTTTGGGATGTCCCTAACCTCAGGGTCTGCACATCTGACATAGGGGAGAAGGGGACCTTGGTGTGGTCAAGAAAGTAGCAGGCTCTAGGTTCTGCTGAAAGTAGGCTGAGGTAGATTCAGGTCTCAAATTCAGTATAAATCTCAAATATATAAACTGAGGCACACTCCCTAAACATTCTGACTCCTGCTTCACTCATTGGAACACTGGATATAATACCATGAGTTCACAAGCTTAGCTGCAAACTGAATGTGTTTCATGATTCATTTGGGGGTAAATCTGACTAGAACTGAACTGACTTGGAGGCAAAATCTCCTTAAAGTAACACGGGATTGAATGTTACCTCCTCATCCCATGGCAGCCAAGTGCCAGCCCTCCAAGAGGCTTCTAAGCCCAAGGTAAGGCCTCCATCCTTGTATCTTCCTGTGCTGGTCCCACACCTGGCTCGTGTCGGCTCCAGTCAGGTAGCAGTTCATCCAGGACGAGCCTGAAGACTGGCTCTTCTTCTGACACTAATGTGAGATGTTTGGACTCCCCTCAGCATTGGCCTTGCCACCTGGAGCAGAGGTAGGGCAAGCCCCCAGCTGTACTCACCTGAAGCTCACAGTAGCTCACAACAGAATTGAACTGTGACATTTCCTGGATCTTTTCTCTCCCATTTTAAACTAGAGAAGAGACATCAGAAAAGGAAGAGATGCCAGGTGTGGTGATCAGTATCCCTATCCTCCTAGCNTCTGGGGAGGGTGAGGCAGGAGAACTGTCACAAGGTTCCAGGCCAATCTGGGCCTCAGAGTGTGTTTCAGGACAGTTTGAGCTACACGGGAGGGGGGAGGGTAGTTCACTGAAACATTAGGGGAATCCCATCATTCTGTAACATACAATTTAAAGAATGCCATCTCAGAAGAAACAATCCCTTCAACAACCCCTCAAGCCACGCCTTTTGCTCAGTGAGCACTGGGTTCTATTTTACCGGCCAAAGCCAAGGCCNTCCCTACAGATGGGTAGAGTAATAAATAGTGTGGTACGGATCCTGCTCAGAATAAGCCCTACCACCTGGTCCTCTGCTACTCAGTAGCTTTTCCTGAAGGTCAGAAAGGTTTTATCCAACAGGAAGCATCTAAGGCAAGTGTCCCTTGCTACAGCCAAGTCTCATCAGTGTGGCACTTTGGTGTCAGAGACTGACAGCTGAAAGGCTACGGGAGTAGACACTGGGAGGGTGAGGATGGAGNCAGGGTGATACTCACAGGGAAGGTCAGCTCTNGGGACCTTCCTGTTCCTGGGCCATTCTCAGGCAAGTCAGAGTCCTCCTTTGTCCTGCCCCACCTACAGTGCTGGCCTTACAGATACCATGGCCTCCCTAACCTCAAGTTCTCTATCTTCAGTTCAATGCAGACTTCCAGCCTACAGGAAGCAAGAATCGTTTGAGCATCGGCTGAGAGCCAGGTCCTGGGCAAGGCACTAAAATGAGTAAAGCACAGCTGTGCTTTTGACAGANGTAAGGCTTCCAGCTACCCACGGGTGCCTGAGCCACAGCACTGTGCTGGTTCTCAAAGAAGGTTCTGNAGAACACAAAACCTGGGTGATGGATGAGGCAAAGGGGTGGTGCCAGGGCTATTGGAATCTGAAAATCATTGCTTAGAAATAGTCGGAATCTACATGGCTTCTTTGGGGTCCCGAGCTCATCTGTCATTATAACATCAGTTATCCAAGTTGCTCGTCCTCTTTAAACATATTTTGAGATCTGTGTCTCTTCTTCATCTCTCAAGACGCTCCTTGGTATTCAGAATGTTGGTGGTGTTAGCAAGGCCATCTGGTACGTCCATTTCCGTGCCATGTAGGATGGCTGAGGGCTTTNTCAGAGGGAGAACAGGAAAGATTTAGCTCCATGGGGTATCCAAGCCAACTGGCAGTGTGCAGAGGCAGAGCTTCCCCTGGACCCTGGAATCTGGGACCACATGGCCAAACTGCTCTTTTCTGCTGGCATGTTCATCTCTTAGATACTCACTTACAAATCTGTACTGAG
>LZPO01017608.1:11371-37462 GCA_001675575.1 Neotoma lepida | reverse complement strand
GTGTGTGTGCATGTGTGTGTGCGTGTGTGTTAGCTTTGTCTTACTTACTCAAAGAGTCAGCATAGATATCTTACTAAGCAGTTTTCTGAATGGCCAAGATTAAAAAGTGACCATTGAATTGTGGGGAATTTAGAAGGTGACCTCAAGGACAGCTAGGACCCTGTAACAAACAACAATGAGAGAAGACTGAACAAAGGTGGCATGAAAAACCTTCTGCTCAATGTAAAAGCCCCCACTTCTAAGCAAACACCTCACTTTTATAAAGACATAGTCATTCCTGGGTGAGGAGGGCCCTTATCCTCTAAGTGCATAATTGAAATATCATGCTGTGAAACTGTGTCATTGATCATACAATGAGCAGTATCTTCTTGGGGACATAGGAGAGGAACTTTGCAATGTCTTTCTAAGGGATCCAGCAGCCGTCAAAGGAAGTGCTATGAATTCTGCAGGCCATGTGGTGGCTGTTACAGGAGTAACTTGACTTAGGATGTTTGAAATACATTTCTTTTTTTAAAGATTTATTTATTTTTATTTTATGTGTATAGGTGTTTTGTGTGTGTGTGTGTGTGTGTGTGTGTGTGTGCACCATGTGTGTGCACCATGTGTGTGCAATGTCTGAAGAGGCTAGAAGAGGGTGTTGGAGTCCCTGGAATTAGAATTATACAGGGTTGTTAGTCACCATGTGGGTTACTAAGGGCATCAAATCCAGGTCCTCTAGAAGAACAGCCAGTGCTCTTAACTGCTGAACCATCTCTCCATCCCTGAAATATTTCTAATGTTTGTAACTCCTCAAAAGAAACAGTGAAAAAATAATAATAGTAGCTAATATCTATTGAGTGAGTACTGATTATGTGCCCAGAATGGTACTAGAAATTATGTCTAATTTTTATCTTATCTAATCCTCTCCATTATGAGGTCACTATGTTAAATTGTTTCCATTTTATAAAGTTCAAAGATGTCAAAAAATTTAGCCATTCATGGATAATCAGTAGCAAAGCCTAGCCTGTCCTTTTACTTTGAGAAAAATGTAAATAAATAAATAGCAGACTTAGATGGTCCCAAAGTAGTTATTATAGATTGAATTGCGCCCCTACCCCACCCGACCCCCCCGCCAAAAAAGATGTGTGGAAGTGCTAACTTAAGAACCTCAAAATGCAACCTCATTTGTAATTAGATTGGTTTGCAGATATAATGAGTAAAGAAGAGCTGAGGTCATACGGGAACAGGGTCCAGTATGACAGGTTTGCTTAAAAGTATAGATCACTCAGCCCACCTCCATGAGAGTGTCAACTTCAAGGGCCCAGGAGACTTCCTTTTAATAAGCACTGATGCAGTCAGGTGACCAGCTGGTAGAGACNGGGTTTAGACTTTCTTCTGGAGATCCGAGGATGNAGATTAGATGAATGCTAGGGTTTCCTCCTTCTCCCAGTACGTCTGCTGGTTTATCTTGACTCCATTTGCCCTACTTACACTGGCGCTTTGGTATCTTAGAATACTCTTCTTTCCTTTAAGCTNTCCAACAAANATCGATGCCCTTTCTCTGTCCCTGGATCGTCTGGATCTGAGGAGCCAAATGGATTTATCTTAGCATGTGATAAGTAGATCCTAAAGCTATCACAGCTAAAACTAACCCCCAGTACAAACAGGATTATCATCAGCATTCTACTTTATCAGTCCTTAATCTGCCCTTGGTCTTAATCATTCCTGGGTTTCCTATCTCAAGCTTCTGGGGGACTGGGGANGAGTTTCAAGGCATCTGGGAGCCCTGTGATGTCCTATAAAGTTGCATGCAGATGATGAGCATGTTGGCACATTTTCAGAGCTAAGTCCTCTGCCAGGAAGGTGGAGAACCATGGCCCCCGTTGTCATCTGACTACTGAGCTCACCTGGCTGTGACCCTGGATGTTCATTTTGATTATTCTAAAGGGCACTGTTTGATCACAGGCAGGTCTCAGGCAGCTTGAGCACCTCTGGAGGACTCTGGGAGGGTGACAGTGGTATCAACACGGCAGTCTTTGAATCCCTACAAACCCCTATATAAAAATGGATGGAACAATTAGATAACAAAACCAAACACCCACGGACACATTTCCAACCAAATTAGGGTCAAGTTGTCTCACAAGACCCGGATGACAAGTGGGTAGAAACACAAGCATCTGGACAGAAGGAAAGAGAAAACAACTGAGTAATAGCATCCAAGAGAAGCTGAGAACAGAAGCCCCTAAGAGCAGACAGCATCCCTGGGAAGTTGGGGTGCCTTAACATGAACAGAAGCATTAAAGATGTTCATGGAGTGGAGAGTACCACCTTCTCTCTCAGGAGAAATGGAGAGGTCTCAGTAAGGGGAGCTGAGGGAGAGTACCACCTTCTCTCTCAGGAGAAATGGAGAGGTCTCAGTAAGGGGAGCTGAGGGAAGAGTACCACCTTCTCTATCAGGAGAAATGGAGAGGTCTCAGTAAGGGGAGCTGAGGGAAGAGTACCACCTTCTCTATCAGGAGAAATGGAGAGGTTGCAGTAAGGGGAGCTGAGGGAGAGTACCACCTTCTCTCTCAGGAGAAATGGAGAGATTGCAGTAAGGGGAGCTGAGGGAGAGTACCACCTTCTCTGTCAGGAGAAACGGAGAGGTTGCAGTAAGGGAGGCTAAAGAGGCAAGAACAGACAAGAAGGCTGCGAGTTCTCCGAATAGATCCACCAGGGCAGGGTGAGAAACTGCACTCAGTGGAATCAAAATATATTTGAGGCTCAGGCTACCTGGAAAAGTAAACAGGCAGGAAAGCTCAGAATACTGGTCATCATATTTAATGCCGTATTTAATTCAACAGAAGAGGAACTCTGGAATTGGAAATGGTTTCCTGAAACCCAAGTCATCCCATAAGTTCAAGGAGAATGATTTCATGTGAAAAATGAACACTGTGAAAATAATGGAAGCCAGGTCCTAGGTAGCTCTTACAAGAAAAAAATAAACAGAAATAACATACACAAGGAAAGTATACCCAATAATGCAGCCATAAAGTAAGTCAGAACTATGCCATCACTCATTGGCTAAGTTGGAAAGCAGTGTGCAAATGATACAAGACACAAAAGAACAACAGTAATAANAATCGTAAAAACTTAAACTCCAAAAATAATTTAAAAGAAAAAAGTCATTTTAGAAAACATGGCTAAATTNCATAGAAAATAAACCAAATAAGCACAACGAATAATACCTTCAGGAAAAAAAAAACAGCTAATGAAAAGGATAAAAATTTAAATAAAAAAAGAAAGAAGACTATAAAAAGAATTTGAGAGAAAATGATAAATATCAAAGATGAGCAAAGAAAGCTGAACATCCAGGAAACACATGTGTCACCTTCCTCTTGCTGTGACTAAAGATGTGAGGACAGCTGAAAGGAGGAAAAGGTGTCCTGGGTCATGGTTGCTGGGTTTTCAGCCTGTGGTTAGCGAGGCTGCCCAGCTTTAGCCTAAGGTGAAGCAGGAAATCACAACCCAAGCACATGCATCAGAGCAGGCTGCTTCCACCATGGTAGCCAGGAAGCAGAAAGAGAAGGAGAAGAGTGTAGGATCCTAAACACCTCTAACACCCTGATCCCCACTGACCTACTTCCTCAGACCCCACCCTCTACTATTTTCAGCTATGATTTCATCTGTGGACTGTTAATCCATTCGTGAGGATAGCACCCTGATGATCCAGCCACCCCTTGATGTCCCACCTCTGATCATGGCTTGGGATCAAGCATGAGTTTGAGGTCAACACTTCCTATTCAAACCACAAGAGCAAGGAAACAGCAACTTCTAAGTTGAGAGACCCTTCCTGAACAACAGGTTTGGAGCAGCTTGTAGAGAGNGTTCCTCATGCCTCCGACCATCAGCCTAGAACAGACAGCATCAGACAAATGTTAGTGATATTAATAAATTCTAAGGAAAAAGCCCTTTGAGCATCAAGTAGAAAAGCACATGATTTACATTTTCATTATACTTGCAGGAGCAACTTCTTGTGTCAAAAGAAATGGAGTGATATATTTAAGATACTCAAAGAAAGTAAGTCAATGACTTTATTTCCAGAAAAATTGACTTTCCAAATATAATGGGCACTGACTGTTATCAATATACAAGAACTCAGAGAATATTGATCCCATGGGCCTTTCCTGAGAAATCTATTGAATAACAAGTTTCAGTCTAAATGATTTGTGAGACATTGACAGAAGAGCTGATGGTGAGCATATGATACATAGTANTTGCACAGCTAGGACTAGGAAAATATTAATAGCCACACATTCAGACAATATGAAAAGGGGCTGCTATCCATAGTTACTATAGGGTTTTGGAAATGGCGAGCTAGAATACAAAAGAAGTGTTAATGCAAAAAAAATTAGAATATGCAAAAATTAACATTTTTGGTAATTATTTTGGTAGCAATAGTAATATTCTGTGTCTGCTCTGTGTGCAATATGGGAGATAATGAATGAATAATTATGGAAAACTCTAATTATTTTTGTTATGTCCTGAATAATTAGAAACTTGAACTTTATGTGGAAGTATCTGTAGGAAGGCATGAGATATTGAACCTGAAATGCATAGGGAAGCTGACAAAAGCAGACTGCACACCGCTTTCCCCAGCTCCACATTCAACCATGTTACANTAGTATCCTAAAATTAGCTGTGAGGAAAGTACTTGCCCCATGGATATGATGCAGTGCTGCAAACCAGCCTGTATGTCTGGTTGTATATATGTATGCATTATTATTTATTTATTTTACTTAAATGGAAGGCTTGATGTCATTTACTTCTATTCCACTGTATGTAGCAACCCTTAGTGTCCAGAGTCTGGCTTTGAAATACCACTTTTTCACTAAAAGAAAACAGGAACTTTCAGAGAAATCTTTGATCCAAGGGATGAGCCAAGATATGTATAAACTGAGCCTGAAAACAAGTCATGTAGATGATAACAATGATAACAAAGTTATTAAAATTGGAAATAGAGACACACAGGTCTCTTTGAATTTAAGGTCAATTCATATCACTGTGAATGATAGTCAGGGACACGTAGTAAGACCTTGTCTCAAAAAGGAAAAAAGATACTGGAATCATGTCACTAAGACTTGGGAGATGTCTTAAAAGACTCACTAACCAAAGATGGGTCAATTTGAGCATCAACAATAATAACTATAATCAAACAAAGTTGAGCTTACCACTTCACAATGATATTTAACCAAAAATAATGGTCACTTTTAGAAAGACTAAAGAGATTAATTACTGCTGTGGAATAATCCTTCTGTACACTGTGTGAATATGTGTCACTATGATTGATTTTATACACAAGCTGATTGGCCAATAGCTGAACAGGAAGGATAAAGTTAGATGGGAAAGCCAAACTGAGAATGATGAGGAAGGGCAGAGTCAGAGGAAATGCCACCCAGACACAGAGGGAATGAATGTACCATGCTAATAAAGGTACCGCCAGGTGGCAGAGCTTAAATAAGGAATATGGGTTAACTTAAAATGTAAGAGCTAGTTAGTAATAAGCCTGAGCTATTGGCCGAGCATTTGTAATTAATATAAACCTCAGTGTGTTTATTTGGGAGCAGGCAGTCAGGACAGGGAAACTTCTATCTACAAATCATTATCTTTAATGCTGAGAAATACATGGAATGACTCAGGCCCTGTCTTCCACATCAAATGCACCACCGAATAGACCAAATGAATGAATGCCTCTTTAGAATATTCTACCTAATAAAATTATTCTAGAGATAGAATTTCATTATTTTGCAATTCCCAGTAAGCAAACAGATAATCTGTTTTTTACCTGTCAGTCGGTGGCTGCTAGGACCACACCAAGGGTGCCAATCAGGTATGAACAGAGCTTGAATCTGATCCAACTGGAAATACAAAGGAAGTGCCCAGGGCAGAAGAAAGTCTGAGTTTCACTTGAGCTCCCATCAGCAAAATTCAGACTGTGGGAAATGCTCAAGGTCAACTAGATCATCAGCAGGTGGGCTGGAAAAAAATGAAAATGTTGGGGAGGAGCCCAAGAATCGAAGACGTATACACTTTTCTTAGTGGGCAAGACAAACCGTCGTATGCAGGAATGCACTTATGGGCAATAAACTATGATGCAAGCTCAAGGACATGGTTCATATAAACATCAGGATGTCAGGTCCCTGTGGGAGGAAGGAGACACTTTGATGAGGACGAAACACGGGCAAGGGATTTTGCAGGTGGATGATCAAGTTGTGTTTCCAAGCAGGAGCGGTTTCTTGTTTTATGAAGATTTATTAACCTATGTGTTAGATTTATAAGGTTTGCCAATTCCCTCTTCCTCTCTGTAATGAAAATCCTTTTAAAATATAATCAAGTGTGCTTGCCTGGTAAACACAAGGCCCTGAGTTCGATCCCCATCACCAGGGGAAAGAAACTAAATGTAATAAAGTTCTTGCCATCAAGGAGATCAAGAGTCTAGAGTGGAAATCATGTTGTAAACAGTTTTGAGGCAGTATGACAAATGCTTTCAGACAGATATGGACACGTGGTTGTCAAAGCAATGTGGAACTGAAGCGGTTCAGCAGGGCAGGTCCAAGAAGGCTCCCAGGAGGAGGAAACACACCACCCGGGCTTCCAGGGACAGCCTTCTCCAGAAGAACGTGTGAGGGACCGAGCTCGGAGACTAGACTAGGAGAGTCTCAGCTCACCTGGCACTGGCTTCCTCTAGGCAATCCAGGGTCCTCGGTGTTTATTCTGGAATTTGTTTCTTCCTTTGTGGCCGTGCAGTTGTCTAGGGCAGTTTCCTCTAAGAGAATGGAGGGTATAATTGTTGACCGAAAGAGCATATTATTATGCGATTATGGGAATGAATTAGTGTCACTGGCCTTTCTGTTGTTTTAAAACCAGAACATCACATATGATTCGGAAAAAAAAAAAATTCGTCCTCTGCTTTTTCTTCAGAGTAGCTGCTGTGAAGGCAGGATCCCACCTAGCCACAGTCTCTGCAAGTACACTGCATAGCTAGAATTCCTCCTTTAGCCAGGGAGCTGTGGGATGAAGGAGTTTGTAGAAATCTTCCTGTGCCACGTGCCAACTCTACGGAATGGCCCATTACATGCTTACCCAGCAAGGCAAGACAGTGAACATCGGATGATAAGATCTGACATATCCAAAGGGAAGAGGAAGGACGCACTTTGTTAGGTTACATTTCCCTAGAACCAAACAAAAAGGGTGTGATTTGTATATTGGAATCAAAGAACAATTGGGTGTGTATGAGTCTGGATGTCCTCTGCTAGCCCTGTTCCTGGATGCTCTGTAAATACCACTGTGGGGCTCAGAAAGGTGAGAGCCAGAGTATGTGGGACCCAGGTATTCTGCAGGAACCTCAGGGCTAAGAGTCAACTTGGCATCCAGTCCAGCATGCACTTACCCCTCTCACCAACCTGGCATTCATCCCTCACTATCTCTGCTGGCANGCTGACACTAGAAGCTAAAAGTACTCAGGAAATGCAGTTAAGAGTGGGTTCGAAAAGACTGGAACTCAGAAAGTTGTCTGCTTCCAGGTTTATTGATTTAGAAAATGGGGCTACAGCACCTGCCTCTACTATTGAGAAAACAAGATAAATGGGAATAGTTAGAAATGAGTGGAGNAGAGTGTTCCCAATGACCTGACCTAGAGACACATACTTTTGTTCTTTATGCAACTGGGTCCTGGCAAGCATTTCATCCTTATATGAAACCCACTTACCAAGCCAGTACATTACAGGCTTATGTGAGTGCTCCCAGAAAGGACAAATTTTTCCTCCACAAGCCAAGACCTGATGCTCTGATAATCCAAGACCAACATCAAGGATTCATCGTCTTAGGCCAAGTCTCTGTGTTGTCACTCAGACAAGATAAAACAACCATCAGAGGCCATTGCATAGACATGGGTTCAGGGCCAAGTAGGCTTTCCTTCTACCTGTCCTTATCCTAAACTTTGTAAATTTATGGATATGAAAAGACATTCTCATTGCCTTCCCCTCTAAGGTTTGCATTAAATGGATGGCAATATGTACCTCAATGAGACTCCACAGATTTGCCTGATCCTTTGTTAGCTGCATTGCTTGTTAAAAAAACAAAAAAGTCCCTAAAAATAAATAAGTAAAGCCAGAGATGGTGGCTCACACCTGTAATCTCAGCACTTGGGAGGCTGAGGAAGGATGTTTGCCATGAATTTGAAACTAACCTGGGTCACACAGTGAGTTAAAAGTTTAACCAGCTGGTTAAATAACAAGACCCTAACCAAAAAAAAAAAAAGGCTTTTCAAGACCCTTTCTAGCACTACTGAATCAGACTCTCCAAAGGTCTTTGAGATCAGAATTTCTAACAAAGCTTTCTAGGTGACTGGAATTCTGAAGCTAGTGTAAGGAAATGCAGAGTCCTGCAGCTGGAAAAGGAGCTTTCCACCCTCTCACGTCATTGTTACCCTGCCTCTGGGGCTCTGTCCTGCTCTAGTTTACCACATAAGACAACAAAAACATATGAGAAGAAAGAAGCTTACAAGGGTCTCAAAACCAGACTTAAGACTGAGGATATGGATATCTTACTCTGCTATGGCTTCTATAACAAAATGCCATAGATTAGTTGGTTTCAAAAAACAGGAATTTATATTCTCACTGGTCTGGAAACTGAAATTTTAAGAGTAGGTGCCAGCATGGTCAAGTTTTGGTGAAGCCTCTCCTCCTGATAGAGAGAGAGAATGCAAGTTTCTTCTGAGGACACTAATCACAGCATGGGAAACCCATATTGATGACCTCGTGACACACACTAATGACCTCATGATACACACTGATGACCTCATGACACACACTGATGACCTCATGACATCCCGCTTACCCCTCAAAGGCTCTATCTCTACTTAACATCACATTGAAGCAAGGGCTTTACCCAACACAGGACTCTGAGAAAGAAAACAAATCTTGAGTCTGTACAAGGGTAGTGGAGCCTTCANGGGAGAAGATGAGGCAGGTCTTTGATTCTCACCCATCTGTGAAAAGTCACCTAAATAAGACACAAACACCAACAAACTGTATATCCATTGGTTGAAGCAACTTAACATGAATCAAGAGTGGCGATCCACAGTAACCCAAACAAACATGACATGACAACCCAGAACAGACATGAGAGGCATTCCTTTGGCCAAGTACTTCAGTTGTTAGTGTGGATGGGTACTAAACTTTGCTCTAATATCTCTGGCAAAGGAGAAAATGCATTTGCTAATGGTTTCTCCTATTTCACGTGTGTTAAACTTCAGGTTGAGTTCCAGATTCCACTGTTTCCTGAACCAAACCACTAGTCGCTTTAAAAATGAGAAAAGCCGCTGTTTCCCCTAAGAGCTTAATATTTTGTCTCAGTGCATTTTCCCAGCTTACTAGGGAAGCAAAACTAGCCGTAGCCAAATGCCCCTTGAGGAATCTCCCTCCCCAAACACATACTAGAGCCCTAATGAGAAAAATAACACATTTTGCAAAATCTGCTGTTGAGGATTTTTTTGTAGATCAAAAGATTTTTCTTACTTTTTAATAATTCAGGTAACCTTGGAGATCCAGCTGCTTTTCCGATATTGCTTAGCAATGAAGAACCAGAAAGTTGCTGCTTCCCCTGGTTCCACTCCATCATCTTACTAGGCCAGTCCAGTTAGTCTGTGTTATATTTTAAAAGCAGCAAGAAGGAGTCACGCCGCACAACAGGGCCCATGTGGGAGGTTTATTGAGGGGAGGGGAGTGAAGGGGCAAGACCAGTCCCTGGAGACAAGAGCAAAGGAAGAGAAAGAGACCGGAGGTGTACAAGGTCTGCCTTTTATAGGGGAAAGCAGCGAATGTGCACAGGGGGCGCTCTTAGTGGCTGCAGCTGAGGATATATCCTGTCAGGACCCTAAGGGCAGGCCAGTANAGATGCCTAAATGCTAACAGTCTGTCTCTATGACAGGACAGAGCTGTGAGAAAACAGTCCATAGTCTCAGGCCAGGTCTGCTGGGTTCCACTGAGCCTGGATTTGCCCTCGTTTAGCTGGTATCTTTATTGATTTAGCAATCATTTATTGAGTGACTAAGATATACCAAATACTATACACGGATAAAAGGAATAGCCCTGCACTCAAGGTACAGCAGGCTGGAAACACAGCTTCCATCTTCTCACATAACTGTTACTCTGCTTCTGAGGGTNCTCGTCTCTGTCTTGCACTAGTGTGGCACATTAAACAAAAGCGTATGGTAAGAAGTGAGAGAGAGGGGGAGTGAGTGGGGTGGGTGAGTGAGTGAGGCACAGAGATAATTTCTAAACACCTTGTTTTATGTCATCATCACTCTTCCTGGGATCCCCATTCCCTGATAACACAAGCTCAGGTAGTTCACTTGACCTTTCTCGGCCTCCCATCCTCAGGAGAACCTCATGCACTGGCTGTAATCTGCCCTTCTCATTCCTCTCTGGAACTCAGAACCTCCTTCTATCCCTCACAGCACACCACCTCTGAATATCATCCTACACCGGAGACTCAGCAGACAGTCCACTGAGCACATCACATATGGCCATCACTGAGCAAACCAAGATGTTGAGGAGTACAGCCTCGGCTCCACATCTCTACGGCAATGCATGGAGCTTCGTACCATCCATCATGCACAGGGGTCATGCTTTCTGGGGTTCACATTACTACAGAACAGTNAAAAGGCATCACACGCTTCCCAGGAGTCACACATCAGCAAAGGCTGCCCATCTCTCCCTCACTTGTCACTTCCTGCTAGCCCCTACTTGATAGTTTTCAGTCCACACAGCTGTTCAGGGGCACAAGGTCTGCTCTCAGAGCCCATAAATCCCAATGCTACACCAAATGCCTGAGTGGCAGCTGTGTTGACCCTCATATTGATCCCCACTATTACTTAGACAAGGACCAGAACATCAAAAACAAATTTTAAAAATCAAATAAATAGTTCCAGGCCTGGCGAGGCATGTAATCCCAGGTACTTGAGAGACCGAGCCAGGAAAACTACAAGTTCAAGGCAAGCATAGGCAACTTATTGCGAGCCCCTCCCATCTCAAAATGAAGGTAAAAAGAGGGCTAGGGATGTAGCTCAATGGTAGAGTACCTGCCTAGCATGAATGAAGACTTAGGCTTAATCCTCAATGCCATAAAAAATAGCGTCTGAATAGCAAGTCAAAGCTTAAAACCCTTGTGTTTATGTTATTTTAGTGAATATCTGTAACAAACCTGAGGTTCAGATGAATTAGTAACTGTACCATCAGTTGTACAATACAGCTGGTGTTCATGTCCATATCTTCTTTGTATAATTTGAAGAGACTATCCAGAAGGAGCTAAATGGTTCTCTTTGGTTTGAGTTCTAATATTAACAACAACAAAAACACTAGAAAATTAGCTTTAAGGTTTTGCTCTAATGGTATTGTACATAATTTAAAGAGATGCCTCATCAGGATTAAAAGAATGGTCTTAGCACAACTCTAAATTTGTATTTTACTTTAAAAACCCTGCTCTGTCATTTCTAACTTCTCAGCACACTGAGAAGCATGTAGAGGGTCCCTGGGCCTCTCTCACACTCTCAGAGCCTTGACCACAGTGGTACCCCGGGACATTGTTGATGTGCCACCACTTAGACCTCAAGAAACCAAGTTGCCTAGGTTTTCCTTGTTCTTCACGTAGTCATCAAAAAGCCTTTCCACATATTTTCATGGCCCTGTACATATGGTAACCTGATAGGACACAATATCCTCCTGCCCCGACCCAGAAGAGGCTCAGCTCACCAGCACAAAGGGACTCCAAAGTCAGCTTTTAGAGAGCCCTGCAGATCATCTGCCATGCCTGATTCTGCCTTGGTAAGTTCCCAAGGAGATTGTGGTGGTTTGAATAGAACTGGCCCCCACAGATTCATGTGTTTGAATGCTTATTCCATAGAGAGTGGCATTATAGGAGGTGTGGCCTTGTTGGAGTAGGTGTGTTCTCGTTGGAGGAAGTGTATTGCTGGGGGCCAGCTTTGAGGTTTCAGAAGCTCAAGCAAGACCTAGTGTCTCAGTTTTTTTCTGCTGCCCTTGGATCAAGATGTAGAACTGTCAGCTCCTTCTCCANCACCATGTCTGCCCGCATGCCACCATGCTTCCCGTCATGATGATAATGGACTAAACCTCTGAACTGTAAGCCAGCCCTAATTAAATGTTTTCCTTTATAAAAGTTGCTGTGGTCATGGTGTCTCCTCACAGCAATAGAAACCCTAAATAAGACAGAGATGATGATGGTGAATTTAAAATAATCGCAAGAGGTGGGGGGGGGCATGGAGGGATGGCTCAGCCATTAAAGGCTCACAACCAAAATTACAAAGGGAGACTTTAGGTTTTATAAAGTCATAATATCTCCAGGCCTTGATCCCTTCATCCAGAAAATGAAGGAAATAACACTTTAATGAAAATTAATAGGATATCATCAAGGGCTTTCAGATTTGTATATGTACTTACAAGATGTGACAGCTAAGCCAGTCTCTGAAGGATAATTTCTTCCCTGGTCCTCAACTGGCCTCACCAGCTGCTCATCTTAAAGGAGCCAACCTTCCCATTTGCATGTGACACTGCAGATTGGCTTGCAAATTGTATCATTTTCCTCCAGGCACACCTAGGCTGTGTGCACAGGCATCCAGAGGTCCTCCCTCTGCTCCCACTTGCTGGAGCATCATGGGAGTGAAAGAGGTCTTCTCCAGCTATGGGGGTTCCTATATTCATTCCCCGATCTTCTCANACCCCGAGTACCTGTGGGTGGCTGCAGATCTTCACAAGCCACCCAGTGTCGACTGCTTCCCTTTCCCCTTTTCCCTTTTTATCATCGCTTTGCAGAAAGTTGATGAAGTGAAATACTCCCCAGCAGAGGAAATAATATAAACGTAAAAGTCATTTCTAATAGAATGGTGGAATAATTCCATTACTTTCTTTCAGATGATGACAATAATAGTAATAATAATATGCCNCATGAGGTTGTCCCTGGGGATTTCATTGATAGATTGGAGGGAAGCATGATGGCTTCAGATGAACAGGTTTTCCTTTTAACTGGTTTGAACACTTTGGGATAAAGAGATGGGAAAGACAGGTGCTAGACAATAGAACAAACCTAGCAGCAGCTTATTTGCATAATTTTGTATAGAAGTGCACTGCTGTATGAAGTATAAAGTGACTGTATTGAATACTGAAAATGAAGAATCTTGGAAAACATTCCATGTTGACTACCCAATTCTGAAGTAGCTGAGCATTTTATGAAATACCTCTTGCTTCTTTGTGGAAATGACTGCTCTCTCTCTCTCTCTCTCTCTCTCTCTCTCTCTCTCTCTCTCTCTCTCTCTCTCCCCTTAGTCTGTGTGTGTGTGTGTGTGTGTGTGTTTTATACTATTGTTCTAGATTATTCTTCAAAATGCCTCCTCTAAACAGATTAGCCATGGTGTGGGGGCTGGAGGGACCGGGAGGGATATTTGCATCTCTCTCTAACACTGTGGAACCCCTTCACCATTTCTGCATTATGAAAGGCTGTCTGGAGGGCTACAACAGTGTGTAGAGCAGAGATTACAACAGCAATTTTTTCAGGCCAAATCGCTTCCTAAATGAGGGAGNNGAAGATTTAAAGGTGAACATAACTGTCTGTTTGGGCAGCATGCAAAGGTTTCTGCTGTGTGAGAAATGAAAGTCTAACTTCCTTTTGACAAGTATTCCTTAACAGCCCCACCCCAGATATCTGAAGCCCATCTTAACCCACTCGGGTCCTCCACTGACCACCACATTGCCTGCGTGGTGTGGACCAGTCTCCAGGCTGCTCACCAGTCCTCAGGCCTATGGGGTGAGTGAACAGTCAGGTGGGGCAAGCCTGGTGGGTATTGATGAGCTAGAGACCNCAGGGCTCTTACTCCCTAGCTTGAGGAGGAGGCGATTTTGACATTGACTGCACCAAGAAGTATTTCTCTTCTCTGCTCAGTTGTTGCTGATGTTGGCTTATTCTTCCTTTTTAAAAAGGCATTTTTTTTTATTTTTGCCAATATCTTTAATCATAAAATGAACTTAGAAAATGTAAAAGTGATGTGTCTTCACAAACTGCTGTGTTTTGAAGTTTTGAATATTAGGTCTGTGCTTTATAGCTCAGGGGAGTAGAATAAAAAACTACTGAGAAGCAATTAGAGTCATTACCAGCAAATCAGAGTGTCAGGCAACTGGAGAAGAGCAGAGTCTGGGAGCTGAGAGTGGCCTAAGGAGCTGTCAGCCATTATTCCCTTACAGAAGGAGACTCTTTCTCTCAGATAACAGCAGCTGGGGGCTTCCCAGAGGAACATGACAGAAATAATCCTCACACAACAGACCTGTTTTAAATAGCTCTCGGATGCTCTCAGAGTAGGNTAAAGGTGGGAACCCTGTCCCAAGGTGACCCAGCCAGCCCTCGCTGTGCAGTGATTTGTTGTCATCCTCCCTAACCAATGGGAGAAGAGATGAGATGCCACTCCCTTCAAGAGAACCTCTGGCTGAGGTGACCATTCCTGGTCAGATCTATGCATCTCTGACGTTACCCCATCCTCTAGGGTCAATACCAGTCACGTCTAGTCTTGTGACCCTTGTCTCAAGAAATGTCCTGGGACCCCATTTAAAGTGAACTATAACGTCTTTGGCTCCAAGGGTTTTCTGGAAGGCCTTTCAAAACCAGGACAAGACTTCTTTAAGGACACAGGATTTGGCTGTCTTGATTCTGGTCGACCTTCCTGGGTGCCAGTGAAGAAAATCCACCAAATTCTATTCTTCCCCCCTCAGCCCAAGGAGATGGGTCACAGGTCTCCCCTGGCCTTGGGCTTGGAGACTGTTTGAGGTGGTGTAGAAAGCCAAGTTCTCATGCTGACGCAGAGAATGCTGTGCCCACGAACAAGCACAGATGGGCCATAGTGAAATTGGTCATTAATTCAAAGAAAATGGGGTCTCCAGTCCTGAAGAGATGGCTCAGTCAGTAAAGTATGTGCTTTGCAAACATGAAGACCTGAGTTAGGATCCCCAGCACCGGGCATGCACCTGTAATTCCTGAGCTATAGAGACGATAGAGACAAGCAGATCCCTAGAGCTGGCTAGCCAGCTAGTCTAACCAAACTGGTGAGTCCCAGGTTTAGTGAGAGGGCCTCACTCAAAAAAATAAAGAGACGAAGTGGAAAACCATTCTCCTGATGTCAACCTCTGCCTTCCACCTGTATGTACGTATGTATCATACACACACACACACACACACACACACACACACACACACACACACACATACACACACACACTTCTATTTTTCTTACACAACATTAATGCTTCTGTTTTCTGCCTTCATCGTGAAGTGACCTGCTCTCTCTATCTGTCTTAACAAACCAGGACCAACTGAAAGAGGATGATGCAGAATGTATTGTAAACCAGGATGAACTCGCCATGAATTACCAGGAGCCAAGCTCCTCACCCAGCAGTCCTACCACAAAGCTAGCTCTAGACCAGAAGCCTTCACTCCAGACTCCTGGCAAGGAAAACATCTACGAGGGAGACCTCGGCCTGGGAAGCTATGAACTCAAGCTC
Source organism: Neotoma lepida (assembly GCA_001675575.1). Lineage (NCBI taxonomy): Eukaryota > Metazoa > Chordata > Mammalia > Rodentia > Cricetidae > Neotoma > Neotoma lepida. The sequence goes on along the minus strand of LZPO01017608.1, from coordinate 21,884 downwards.
GAGCAGACTCGGGGTCAACCCCAGATGGACTAATTGGCATGATGAGTACAGAAGTAATCAAGACCACAGAGGAATGCCAACAGCCTAAGATGCGGTGCAGAGAGAGACACAGAGAGTATTAAGAACATAAATTGGACAGAATCAAAACCTTGTCACATGTATCCTCTCGTGCCTTCAGAAATGAGAATTCATTACCTTCCCTCTGTATTATGCAACCTCATTTAATTATCTGACAGCCATTTTTACTGCTGGATTGGGGGCCAGGCGAGTTAGATCTAGCTGCCTTTGGGATGAACCAGATGTGCTGCGTCTGCAGGGGGCTCCCCCTCCTCTTCCTCAGGTGGCTCTCTAGGCCCTTTACATGAATTTTGGATTCTAGTCCCTTAATTACGGAGCATTAATAACATGAAAAGAGCCCCTGAGCATACGAGATAATTCTTATCTCTTAGGACTTGACTCCACTTGTTCTAACTGACTCGAGGGCTGTGTGCAGAGCCCAGTGAGTGTTCAGTGCCCACTATTGATGGCCTCAGAGAATTTGCATGAGTAAGGGGCCTTGTTGTCCTTGTTGGCACTCTCTCCATACTGTTCTTCCCACTACTCCAAGGAGNTGCTTGCCTCCAGGTGTGTCTGTGTTAAGCGCAGGGTCTCTTGCCAGCCTAAGGGAAGTCTTTCCAGGGAAAGCTGGTTTCTTTCCCACATTCTGTGTTTTAATCAAATGACGAGCTCCCCTCCTTGTGTGCACTGGAGCAACTTCCCAGCTCTTGAATCTGGTTCCCTCTGCATGCTGGGAAGTCATATTTTGCAGCATGACCCTTCCACATAGGGGAAGACTGTGCAGGGGCCCTGACCTTTTCCAATTCCAATACTGGTGACTGGCTGACAAAAATAATAGGGCTGATGGCATTTAGGCCACACTGAGGCACCAAGGACAAGCGCCAATCCGGACCCATCCTTTCCCAGCGTGGCTCAAGGCTGCATTGGAGAGACCAACACAATAGCTTTTAATTCAGCTGCATGACTTGTGCCTTTGAAGCCATAAGATACCTCAAGCCTAGCTTCTCTTGAAATGCAGATGTTGCTATTAGGCTCCAAGGAGCAGGCTTCAGACTTAGGAGCCCAAGACATGATGGACTTGCTTTTGAGGGAGAGAGAGAATGATGTCTTTCTCAGGCCCAAAGCTTAAAACTAATGCATGCTTTGCTGACCACTTCTTAGGCCTTAGACCTGTGGTATCAGGTATACTGCTCTGCATGTCAGTTTTCTTGCTTCCAAATAGTAGAAACTGGGAGAAACTTTTATATTCAACTAAGTAAAATCTTGTCATTTCAGGTAAATATGGCAAGTAGAGAAATTTTCTAATTTGACATCATCCTAATAAAATTTTGTTATGGAGTATGATTGTGTTGGCTATGAGTTCATTTCAAGGCATCCCCTCTGACCAGGATAATTGAGAGTGCTACACTCTTGTCTTCAGAGATCTGGGTGCAGCAGGTACGAAATGCTAACATAAGGAAGATATGTGGGCCCTCAGACCCATGAACAGCCAAAGGGGCTGGAGCAGGAAGCCATTAAAGGAATAAAAAAAAAATCTGGGAGGATGACCCAAATGAGGGAAACTGAGTCAAGCAAAGTGGCACAGCCTCCTTTCATCCCACCAGAGGTGACCAGAATTTACAAAGAGCTATAAAAATAGAGAAGACACTAAAGGAAGAAGGAAAGAGGGCCAGAAGATGAGCATCAGATGAAATGAAGTAAGGTGTGAAAGGGTGGGAACAGACCAAAGCCAGCACAAAGTCACAAAGGATGAGTTAGAACAAAACTACTCTCTGCCTCCCAGATGACTTCTTGCTTAGAGACAAACTCTCTTTCCAACCTGCTCCATGAATTACTGCTGACAAGGACAGTGGGGATAACCCTTACCAGGTTGAATCCTGGAGTAGGATCACAATCAGAGCCCATCCTGTACATGAGACAGTGTTCTCATCTTGCTATGTGACTACCAGCCTTCCTCCCTCTGGATGAGTCCAAGGCTAGTGCCCAGTTAGCAATTCAAAAAGACAAGCCCTGTTATGCTACTGCTGTGAAAGATAATGAATTATGATCTTAAGCAATGCCCTGTGCTTTGATTAGCAGCCTCATGACTGGGAAATTCAAACCTATTATTTACTGACAGTTTCTAATGAATAATAAAGGCACAAGTTCTTTAGTCAAGCTACTAATATTTTCATTCATTATTAGAGCTTTAAACAGGGTTCTCATTAATTAGATGACTGGATCTTCCTTGAACTTTTTAACATGGGTACATCACACACATGAACATTCACACACACAGAGTTTGACTCACTCTCAGGGCCCTGTCCAGAACCTCTCTGGTTCTTCCCATAATACTTGAGTATGTCTGAGCAGGTCTGAAACCCAGCATCAAACGCTATTATGGTCTTTATTCATCCTGAAATTTCTCAAAACTTCTTAGAGATCCATCTAACAATATAAATCAAAGCTGAAATTTTAAGCACTCCCTGCACCACTAACACCATGTTCAGGGCTAATTGTTTACAGTGAAAAGCAGAATAAAGGAAATTTTCAATGTAGCAACATTTTGGAAGTGGTACAAAGGTACCCAGTGGACCTCAAATTCAACTTGGAATCCTACAATGAGAGTAGCATTTAAATAGAAGGCAAGGAATATGCAGACCCAAGCTGTCTGGCCAAGGTGTAGTCCTGCCCACCATTGGCTCTGCTCCTGTCTCTCCGGCAAGCCTGACTCCATGATAGGTTAGATTCCTCCTCTGGTAGACAAATTCCTCTTCTGATTGTCACCAGGGCTTCTGGATTTTCTTCTCGCAGCAGGAGATTCCTGGGGAAATTCTAATTTGTTGGTGTACATTGTTTGAATAGTATAATAGCCCAAGAGAGGGACATAAGTGTCTCTTTAGAATGTATTTATTTCTGCCAGGCAGGCTGGTTACATTTTCCCACTCTTTGTGTTTGTTGTTTATTTTTCTTTGTTTTGTTTTGTTTTTTGAGACAGGCTCTTTTTACAGACCCAGTTGTCCTAGAACTCCTGTAGACCAAGCTGGCCTTGAACTCACAAAGATCGGCCACTCCTTGCTTTAACAACTCAGTGAAGTATACCTGCATCTAAAACAAATATAAACAGATTACAAGTGGGAGCCAAGGTTAGAGCACATTCAGTTAGTATCTGGTACATAAGAACCGTTTCTGCATAGCCTCTTGGCTTTAGTTACTTTTGGAAGGTCTGGCATAATGAACTCCATCTTGTTGGTTTGAGATGAAATCTCACTATGAAGCCCAGGCTGGTCTCAAACTTATGGTATCTTCAACTTCCCAAGTGCTGGGTTACCAGTAAGCACCACCATGTCCAACATGACTTCATTTTGGTTCTGACAACCCCTCCTCCCTTGTCTATGGACAATATTCTCCGAAGATATACTGACTAACCGTCAGAGGGTTAGTTCTCTCTTATGTCTCATTGCCAAGATAAGATTTACAGTTAGTTGGTCTGATTTGAGCCTGAATTGGGAGGGTAAGTGACAAGTGTCAAGGAATTAGTGCCAGAAACCTTTTATGGCCAATTTTAAGCAACTAAGAAGTCTTGAAGGAATGGATCCTGGGTCAAGCATTTCTAGAGTCCATTCTGTTTATTTGGTGGGTAGTGTCCTGGTATTAGGTTNGTTGGTCAGAGGCTGTACTTTTGCAGAATGTTCACAAATGACAGTTTCATAAAGCTTAACACACAACTGTCATGAGCAAATACTGATGAAGAATGCTAACAGAAAATAAGCTTCACAAAAGACATAATCAACCAGAATAGGACTGATTTTGAACCTATATACAAATGTCCAATGCCTATTCATTCTTAGAAGGCTGGTATAGCATAAGAGGTACGTATACATATAAAAGACCCCAAAATAAGCATCATTACACTGGATTATATAAAAGCCCTGTATGTATGTATTTAGCTTCTACTTTTTAAAACAAAATTTAGACTCTTTGGTTCAGTAGGAGAAGACTACAGAATTAACAATCAAAATTTTAAACTTCTCACATAGTCAAGGAACTGCTCCATTTACTACAAAAAGATGATATACAAGTAGACCTCATATGTATAGTCACACAACAAAGCAAAGAGATACAGACCAGAGTTTCAAATAACAAATTTTTTCAAATGTCAGGTCTTCCATTTAACTATACTGAAAACAGCAATTTATATTCTGGACATATNAGAAATTACACATATTGAAAGCACTTATTAAAACAACTTGGTTGTCATCCTGACTAATACATCATGGTACATCCATTTCATAAAGCAGAACCTTATATGTTGATATAGACTGAGTTTTGAGACGCTGTGTTAGAGCAACAAAGTTCAGGCCAGAATGCATGCTGGACTACCACGAAGAAACTGATAGAAGTGGTTGACCGTTGGGAACTAGAAGGAGTCTATTTCTATTTTGTTCCTCTTGAGTTATACATACTGCAGACACATTATTTATTTAAAATAAAATAGTAATTCAACACTTATGAACTAATCCGTAGACACACTGTTATTTTTCAACACCATCTTTCAGAGACCTTCAGAGTGTGAAGTGCAGCNTCCAGAGCCCCGAGCACTGACTCATTCAGCACTCACAGGTGCCACTCTGCAAAAGCTCTTTGACTCACTGACTCCTGAAACTGTCCCCACTTCTCAAATAATTAGCACTTTTTTTAAAAAACNTGGTTTCCTATCAGACAGCAAAATACAGGAAAAAGAGACTGTAGCTAGAACAATGCTCTGCTGACCCAGAAACGAGCAAGATCATGAAAATCAGTACAAAGCCCAGAAACAGACCTGTGAATATATTTAGAAATCTAGTTTAGGAAATGCGACATTTCAATTTGGGTTGGGGATAAGTGGACTAATTGCTTTTCAATTTAGAGAACCAAAGAAAGTTAGATACTGTCCTCTAANGCATGTAAAACTAAATCCCAAGTGATTGAAATAACTAAACACAAAAAGGAAAACAACAGGAGACTTAAAAGTAAATAATACTTCAAAACGTGCAAGTGACCTTGCCATGTAGTCTTCCTGAGACAGAAACTAAAAACAAATGCAAATATGACTTAAAAATTTGAAACTTCCTATGTTAAATACAACCAAATTTAAAAACAAGAAACAAACTGGGAAATATATNTATATACACATATATATGTACACATATGTATGTATAGGTTGAATATACAATTTTTTTGTTANTTTTGAGACAGGGTTTCTCTGTGTAGCCCTGGCTGTCCTAGAACTCACTCTGTAGACCAACCAGGCTGGCCTTGAACTCAGAGATCTTCCTGCCTCTGCCTCCCAAGATCTTGGATTAAAGGTGTGAGCCACCACCACCAGGCACAAACAATTCTTACCAATACATGAGAAAAATGTTCAAAAGACTACCAAATTTAAAGGAAAAAATGGTGCCAAGACTTATAGGATTAGCTGTTGTGCACCTACTAGTCAAATTTCTACTTGAAGGTAGCTATATAGAAAACCAATCATTGACATTTACACATAAGGAAATACACAGAACAATTTTAGTGTGACACTATTTGTTGTCACAAAATGTTGGGGGAAATCCCAAAGTGCCCATCAATAGCAGAAGGGTCACCTAAACTGTCCAGTTCTGTGGAACACCGCNGCAATCACACGCTATGATTAGCCCATCTGCAGGCACTCAAATGGAAATATTTCTAGACTATGACGAAAGGGTTTAAATATGAAATATCCCCACAGGATCATGTATTGATCATGTATTGTAACCTGCTGGTCTGGTGGTGCTCTTTTGAGAGGGAGAAAAATGTTAGGATGTGGGACCTTGCTAGCTAGAGGAAATAGTCCCTGAGGGTATGTCCTTATTCGTCCTCCGTCTCTCCTCTCTCTCGCCCTCTCTCTCTTTCTCTTTTTCTCCCTCCCTCCCTCCTACCCTCCCTCCCTACCTCATAACTAGGAAGTGAACAGATTTGCTCCTCCATACCGATGGATCTTGATGTTTGGTCTCCTCAAGGCACAGCAACAAGGCTCACACTTATTCTGAAATCGCACAAGTCATGAGCCGAAATAAATCCTTCCTCCTCTTGGACTGTTTCTTCTCAGATGTTGATCACAGCAACAAAGAAACCTGAATACCACAGTCTTGTTTGTGAAAAGCAGTCTGGAGTGATAGAAGACTAAGAGATGTTAGGATTAAGAGCTACATGGAGTGAGGTTTTGGGTTTGTGTTATTGTCTAATTTTTATAATGATACTATAATCATGATTTCTCTGTTAAAATAATTTGAGAAGTTTAGGAAAATCTGAGTACAGATATAGACTTGAATTCTGTATAAAGTAAGGGAAAGCCATAAGAAGCCTGTGGGGTTTGTCCTGAGAGTGGCCTTGGCTTCAAGATGGGGGAGGGGAGGGGAGATTAAGAAAGACTTCAAAGCTTTCATTTGAGTGAGGTCTTGAAAGATGAGAGGCTTCCCAAATCTCATGAGCCCTGTCCCACGAGGAGAAGGAAGGGCTGAGTTATTAGAATACTTCGAAGGCATTCCCAGACCAAGGNGAGAGTGGGGACAGGGGGACAGGCGAGGGGGGCAATTNCACATGGTTACCACATGGGTTGCTNTGTGTTTGAAGGTGAGAAATGGAAGAACAGGAGACAATTCTGGGAGTGTGGAACAAGCAAAGGTGCACCACAANCCTGTGTGAACAGGGAGTCAGTGAGCTACTTCAGGCAGAGAAGATAATCGCATAGGCCAGGTGGAGATGGAATGCAAGGCAAGATAGGGACAGTGAAGTGCCTAGTGTTCCTCTGTGTGAGTGTCATTTTACTACCTGAGAAGGAAGATGTATGTATTAGGCACTTTTCTGTTGCTANAATAAAATATCATGACCAAGAGCAACTTGTAGAAGGAAGAGTTTATTTTGGCTTATGGTTCTAGAGGGAGAGTCCATACTGGTGGGTGAGGCATGGTAGGAGGTGGCTGGAGGAGGATCATANCTTTAATCACAAACACAAAGCAGAGACTGAATCAGGAGTGCGGTGAGGCTATCAACTCTCAAAGCTACTCTCAGTGATGTACTTCAGCAAGCCTCCTCCTCCTCCTCCTCCTAAATGGTCCATAATCTCCCCCAAATAGTGTCACCAGTTGAGGGCCAAGTGTTCAAATCCCTGAGTTTATGAGTGACATTTCTCATTCAAGCCATCATAGATGATGAAGCAGCCAATACAATGTCAAGAGGATGGAGAGGAAGGCAGAGTTTTAGACAAGCTTCAGAGGTGAAATACACACAGTTGTAACTGAAGGAATGTGGGAGGAAGGGGAATACAGGACACCAGAATGACCCCCAGTCTNAGGCTTACATAATGACTGATGATTCTATCCTTTGGGAAGGAACTGAGAGGAAGAANGGGTCACAGAAAAGCCAGTCAATCTGGTTCTGAACAAGATGAAACTGAGGCTTCCACACAGCACTTCTAGAGATATGGAGGTGCTGTTTAAGTGGATTTAAAGCTTGAGTAGAGGGCTAGGGTACAGCTTAGTGGCGTGGCACTCATCCAGCATTTGCAAGGCTGTGGTTTTGATCCTCAGCTTTGCAGTAGAAATGATAATAATAATTATAATGACAAAATTTAGGTAAAAGTTCTAGGTTGGAGATGTGGGTTTTGAGGAATGAAATGTACATCCTGGGTTCATAGAGGAGTTTTTCAGGTACCAGTTGACTCTTGGATTTCTCTAACTCCTGTAAAGAGATTCTGGTATGTTCTCTATGCAATGAGATTATAAACTCTCTGTGAGGGAAAGCATGACTGTCTCCAAAAGAAACCACAGTACTTGGGGGTGCATCATGGGAGGACTACAGACAAGAAAGAAAAGGGAACAAAATGGAGAGCTGAGGCAAGCTAGACNGCATAACTGGACAGACTATGCACCTGTGAAGCATTCCCTGGAGGATCCCTTACTATGAATCCANGGTCTGACATTCGCATGGAATAGAGAATTGGACACAGCAATGTNGATTCCTACTGTCTCCGTATCTATGGTCTCACACACCTGCTCTCGTCTCCCCAGCTGTGACAGTCAGCCTGAGCATATTATCTCTTCCCCAGTACCTATTGATCTGACAAATGCNTTGCTCTTGATAACTCTTAGAAACCACCAGAAGTGGTTTGCTTTCAGGTGGCAAAGCCAGCAGTGCCATTTCACTGTCCTATGTCAGTGGCGTGTCAGCTCTTTTAATCTGGTCATAATTTAGTCCTTGAGGACCCTGATCACCTTTCCCTTCCCCCCAAGGCNTCACACTGGTCTATTACAGTGATGACATTTGGACCTAGTGAGCAAGGGNTAGCTATTATTCTGAACATAATGGTAAGACATTTGCCTGTCAGGAGCTTGGAAATAAAAACCTGACAAAAATGCCAGAACTCTGAACCTCAGAAAAATTGCCCAGTCTGGTAGTGTAAGCATATCNNGCTATTCTCTTGAAGATGAGGGTGAGCTGTTGCATATGGCCCCTTCTGAGAGTACAAAAGGCGTGATATACAGTGGCTGTGGACTGTAGAGGGAGCGTGTTCTTCATCTGCTGATCCAGCTCATTTACCAAGGTTGAATTATAAACCCCTCAAAAGATGTGGCACCCATGGATGTGGCTTTACTTGATAATAGGATCTTTGCAGATGTAATCAAGTTAAGATGGGATCATAGGGGATTACAGCAAGCCCTAANTCTAACAACTACTGTCTTTATATGGAAATAGAGACATGCAGGACTGATAGCATGTGACAGTGGAGGCAGAAAATAGAGTGGTGCCAGTTGTAAGCCAATGAAAGCCAAGGATTGCTGCAAACGCCGCAGCTAGGAGACAGACAGGGGCCATTTTTCCTCCAAAGCNTACAGATGGAGACTGTAAGACCTTGAGTGCAAACTCCTGGACTCTGGTCCTGTANGAGAAAAAAATGTCTAAGTTTTTAAGCAGTCAATGTGTGGTAATATTTCAAGGGCCCCAGGAAAGTCATGTACAAATGACCTGAAGAGCTGTGAGTTTGAGAGGAACTCTGAACAAGAGAAGGCTTTGTAGTTGATCCAAGACACAGTGCTAACTTCTCTGACACTTGGGCCCCATGATCCCGCAGATCTGATAGTACTGGCTCTGGAAAATCCCTATAGATGAATCACCATTCAGGGCCTTATGATTTCAGAGCAAAGTTCTACTGTCCTTTGTAGATAACTACCTATGATTGAAAAATAATTTAGTCTGTTGCTGGACCTTAGGAGAGACTGGCACATACCCATGGACCACCAAGGGGACATGTGACCTGAGCTGCCATCACGAACAGAGTGCTTTATAGCCCACCAAGACGTGAATCTAAGGGAAGTGGTATATAAAATGACCAGGCAGGCATTAAAGGTACATTTTAATTTATGTGAGGATACGTCCAAATGCATATAGTTCCGAATNTGTATAGTTCCTCTTCCACTGTTTACTTTCCCTTCCCCAGCCTGCACCCATAGCCTCACCAGGAACGNTATATAAACAGCTGCCNGAGACAGGCCTGGTTTACAGATGGTTTTGCATGATATTCAGAACTCAAATGCNGACAACTGCAGTGCNGTGGTCCTTTTCCCTAGCATNTCTGAGGGACAGAGATGTCAGTCAATCTTCACAGTGAGCAGGACACTTTGTTNTCCCCTTTGTTTGGATGAGAAGTAAGCCAAAGATAAAGCTCTCTGCTGCCATGGGCTATAGNAGAGCTTTGGCCAGATGCTTGAAGTTAGAAATAGCATGATTGGAAAATTGGAGGCAAGAAGCCTGACAAAGAGGAGTGTGCAGAGACATCTCTGAGTGTGCAAGGAGTGTGATGGTGTTTGTGTTTTATGTCCATGCTCACAAATAATAATGATCTCAGCAATGATAGATTTTAATAAGTAAGTGAAAAATGAAGAGAATGTTGGACTGAGAAAAGGTACCAAGCCACGTGGCTAAACATAGACAAGAATTATGGGTTAATTTAAGTATAAGAACTAGTTAGTTATAAGCTTGAGCAATAGGCCAAATAGTTTATAATTAATATAAGCCTTTGTGTGTTTATTTGGGACTGAATGGCTGCAGGACCGGGCGGGACAGAAACTTCCGTCAACAATTTGACTTCCCTGACACAGTGCTTCTCCCTCACAAAAAAGAAAGAAAGAAAGAAAGAAAGAAAGAAAGAAAGAAAGAAAGAAAGAAAGAAAGAAAGAAAGAAAGAAAGAAAACTAAATGCCCTCACAATCCTATGTTCTCTTGGTCTATAGGTCTAAGAAAAGATGACTTCCACCCAGGGACCACAATGTCCTGCCTGGCCACTCCAGTCCTCAAAAACCTGAAGCATAGACAAAGAAGGGTGTTGCTGTATAGACTGTGGTCTGAGCTGTCTTCCAAGGACTTGAACTGACAGTAGAGCTAAAGAGGAGTGAGTCCAGCACACTGACAGCTCCAT
>LZPO01017608.1:0-10241 GCA_001675575.1 Neotoma lepida | reverse complement strand
TGCAGTGTGTCACCCTTCTCTGTGTGCAGTGTGTCACCCTTCTCTGTGTGCAGTGTGTCACCCTTCTCTGTGTGCAGTGCATCACCCTTCTCTGTCTGGAGTGTGTCACCCTTCTCTGTCTGGAGTGTGTCACCCTTCTCTGTCTGCAGTGTGTCACCCTTCTCTGTCTGCAGTGTGTCACCTTTCTCTGTCTGCAGTGTAGCTCAAGGAAACCTGATGTTCATGAAGATGGTCCTGAAGCAAACCCTTAAACTACCTGAGACCAGCAAAGAAGAGTTCAAGTGCATCCATTATTCATATCAGAGCAGTTGTTAGGCTGAGTATGGGGGTGTTGTTTGAGGTATAAGAAGCTTAGCTATTTAACATAGAAGGTTCCATATGCTTCATAAATATTTTNCACCAACCTGTCATTCACTATGTTCAACAAACAATTATTAAACCCTTTTAACAGACTACCGATAATCACGGTTAGGCACTGCCAATGTGAGAGTCATTAATTGGATAAATATAACTGGGGAGAAAGAGCAATGTAGAGGCCAGAAAGTGCATTNGTTTGGAAACATGATCTCCTGCTTCATTACCTCATCACACTGACTTCTTAAACTTAGCAATGAGTGGGGAAGAGAGGGGATCTCCCCCAGCCTAAGGTAGAGAAGCATGGAGCAGCTAACTACCACACGATAGCGGTCAGCTTCTCTGCATATCAGTATCCTCCTCCACTCCTCTCCCCACTGAGCAGTGGGTGGGAAGTGGTCCGGCATGGACTTAACACCAAGCTCAGACTCAAGTGCCTCCCACCTCCTAATGAGGCCCAAAGCAACACAAAACCATACTGGACATTCACCTATCACATGCCTGGTCTAAGAGAACTCCCAGTTAGTGGGAATAACCAAATACCCTTCTTGAAAGCACGTTTTCCACCCACATCTAGCAGATGGCAAGCGTGAAAACATGCCAATTAAGCAGAATTAAACTGAATTAAATTTTGGCTCCCTTGTACCTGGAACTATCTCCTGAGTGAAGACAGGAAAGGTGACGGCAGGAGAGAAAGGAAACAAATATGGATGAGCCCTTGTATTGTCCTTGCTTTTCTACACATGCTATCTCATTTTGTCCTTTGGACCCTGGCAATGTCATCTTAAGATCCTCGCCTATGTGCATGGTCCAAGGAGACAAGGGTCTAAGATTGCATGGGTGATTAATGGAAGAAGCAAATTTGAACCCAGAATAATATAGCTCCATAGGTATTGCCCTGCTATGCCAGGCTACTGGAAAAAAATATTGTATACAGCAAGACCATTTCATGCACTGGCACTGGATGGAGCATTGGACAGACACAACCCAGAAATGTGAGGTTTATGGCACTCAGACAAGATGCAGGGTAAATGGCCATGCACAGAGTAGAGGGCAATGCCAAAGGGTGGGCGAGAAGACCCAAGGGCCCAGATTAGTCAAACCTTAATTGGTGGCAGAAACCTTCAAAAAAATCTAGCAGTAGAAAGGAAATTCTCCCTTGTATACCTTAGAGATCAGTGAGCTAGCTTTGGTGCAGGTAAGAACCCAAACCAGGACCTTATGATGCTAACTTCTCTACTTTCTCTTCTCCCTTTTAGCTTGACCTCATTCTCAGTAGGCCTAAGGCATGGCAAAGATGCCCATCAGCACCCCTGGGCTTTGGTCATTCTTATGGCCTGTAATTCCTAAACCCTAAGGGCAGCTTTTTCCTAGTTACACTAGTAAAATCCTAAGAACTCTGTGATTCGTTGTCTTGTGCCTCCTGCTCACTTCTGGGCAGTTATTGGGTCAGCTAGCCCATATTACATGCCCATCATGTGGAGTCTCAAACACAAGTATTTGGTGGACAACTCGTGTCAAAACAAAAATTAAGTTCTGTTGTGGGATATTGGTACACTGTGTGAAGATGTATTGCTGTGATTTGGTATAATAAAAAGCTGAACAACCAATAGCTAGGCAAGAGAGGATAGGCGGGACTTCCGGGCAGAGAGAGAACTCTGGGAAGAAGAAAGGCAGAGTGGCCAGCCAGACGCAGAGGAAGCAGGATGGGCAGTATGGAGATGAGGTAATGAGCCTCNTGGAAGAACATAGATTTAAATATGTGGGTTAATTGAAGTTATAACAGCTAGTTAGGAACAAGCCTAAGCTAAGGCTGAGCTTTTATAATTAATAATAAGTCTCCATGTCATTATTTGCAGGCTGGCAGTCCNGACAAGAAAATACTGCTACAAAGTTCTTGTGTTGTATCTTCCTAAATTAACCTGCATAGCCAACAGGAGATTGTGGAGATAATAATTCACAATCACAAAGCATTTCAGCCTCTGCCAGGTGGTCTTAGATCTTAACACTATGGGAAATCAGTTGTCACACAACGATAGTCATGTAGAGAAGTTTATGTGGCATGGAAATGTGGCTGCTTGCCAATGTCCAGCACAACTCTTTACCACATGAGTGAGCCAGCTTGGAAGGGATCCTCCTTTAAATAATGACAGTCCCAGGTGACATTTGACTACACCCTATGAAAGCCCTTGAGCCAGAGCCACCCGGTGAAGCTGTTCCCTGATTCCTGATCCACAGAAACTGTAGAAAAGTAACTATGGACTATTGTTTTAAGGCACTGGCATTCAGGCTGGCTTGTTGTGCAGTAGTCACAATACAAAGCTCCTAGATGTACAAAAAGAGCTCTGTAGTCGTGCAACCCANGAAGCACTTCTTGCTTCGCAAGCGCATCCTTTGTTTAATGGTAAAGATTGCATCTCCCCATCTCAGCATATACACATCTGATTTCCCCACACTCTGATCCTGAGTTCGAGAATGGAAGGCAGTGACAGCACCAAAGTGGCAGTAGTCACACACCCTCTGATCAGGGTCACACAAGGGTTCCACCAGGGTTGAAAAGAGAGACAGGCCGGGCAGTGGTGGCGCACACCTTTAATCCCAGCACTNGGGAGGCAGAGGCAGGCGGATCTCTGTGAGTTCGAGGCCAGCCTGGTCTACAGAGTGAGTTCCAGGAAAGGCGCCAAAGCTACACAGAGAAACCCTGTCTCAAAAAAACAAAAAAAAAAAAAAAAGAAAGAAAAAGAAAAGAGAGACAGTACGGGCTAACTGAACTAACTGCTAATTGCTATAAGGGAAGAGAGAAGAAAACTGTTGCAGACTTCTAGAGGGTTCTGATGTGGTATAGCATTGAAGTGAAAANGGCATTCTTTCTGTAACCCGTAGAAGCATTCGGCTTAAGTGGAGCCATAACAGGAAAGCATCATGGTCCTGGCTCACCATTAGGCCTGCACATTGGACCAACCAGGAGAGCTTCTAAAACTATTAATGTATGGTTCCTACCCCCTGGAGCTCCAGAATCAAGCCAGACTGTGGCCCAAATCCAGGAATATTTTTCAGAGCTCCCCAGGTTATTCTACTGTATCTGTAAGTTTTCTCAGGTCCCACTTGGCCCCATGGTCCCTCAGCTGCTTATAAAATAATCNTTCAGAGGCTTAATATTAATTATCAACTATCTGGCCTATGGCAGCCCTCTTGCTAGTTAGCTCTTATAGTTTAACTCAACCCATAACTATTAATCTATGTATCACCACGTGTTCTGCATCCCATTACATGTTGCTCCTAGGACGGCAGTCTGGTGTCTCCCTCACTCTGCCTTGCTCTTTTCTGTCTCTCTCCTTGGATTTCCCATCTACCTCTAAGCTGCCTTATCAGAGGCCAAAGCAGCTTATTTATTAACTAGTGGGGAGAACATATATTCCCAGCGTACAGAAAGACAGCCCCCAGCATTCTACTGTGCAAACAACAGTGAGAACCAGGTGTTGTGGGATATTTGATCAAACTGTGAAGCCTGAGACTGTGTTTGGAGCCAGGGGGTGGAGCCAGCAACAGGTTGACTAGAATTAGCCATTGAGAGTACAGATGTATAGGACGGAGTAGGGAGGGATTTGGAGTTTCAAGGGATTTTTGTTGTTGTTGTCTGGGACACGGCTAGAGAGATGCTCTCTCATTGGGTCTTGGCCAAAAAGAAAGGTCAGCTGGTTGCTTCTTGGTCTCTCTGAGCTAGCAGGTTTTCACCCCAGCATCTGACTCCCAAGTCTTTATTGGGAAATAGAACAATAGAGACTTCGCTAAAAACAACAACAGCCGGGAGCTGATAGGGGCCTCTAGAAGGGAGAGGCATCAACTGTTTGCAGAAAAAGCATCAGAGGCTTTTCTAGAGCAACTGGGAGTTAGCATGTGAAAGATTTCAAAACCAGAGAGCATAGTTCAGGAGAAGAGAAAAACCTGAGCGAGTCACAGTGGTAGATGTGTGNTCATGTGACCTGTGGCTATGGGAAGCATCCAAGTAAAAAGCCACTACAGGTTGATGAGGGTGCTGCCGAAGTTTCCATTTTAATTCCAAACCTCAGCTGCTAACTCCAGAACCAAAAGCTCCAATTCACAAAACCTGCAAATCATCAACTTCTAAATCCTTGGCATGCAACACATTTAGGATATCATTTTAGGGAGCCACAGCTGCTCCCTGGACAAAAGAAGAAAGAAAAATAACCGCTCCCTTTGAGGCCCCGTGGCTGAGCAACAATGTCGTCCGACATATCACTTCAAATTGTCTCCTTTCATTAATACCAGATCGAAAGCTGAAAACTGCATCCGAATTTGGCTCAACTCCGGCTCAGTCTACCTTGGATGTCTGTTTTCTAAGTTCTTTCAGTCCCCACTCAAATCTTCAGTGAGAACTGTCCCCACTCTCACCCCACAGTTCACACCATTCCAATGTGGAAAGACGATTATTGGTCTGACAGGATTTGCCCATTCTAAGTGTTTATTGCCTTCCCTCAAAGTCCAGTTGTTGCTTTTTCTGTAGTGAACAAGCTAGCCCTCCTCCTGCCCATCTTATTCTAAAGGGCTTCTTTAATTTTAGTATGCACTTGGATAAACTAAGGATCTTATTAAAACCAGGCAGGAAGTCTGGATAGGACCTGAGGGTCTGTGNTCCTGAAGGACACTTCCCAGTGGCCAGGGGCCAAAGCAATGTTCATCAGGCTTGGGGCTTCCTTGTCCACAGGCAATCTGGAAGTTTCAGAGCTAAAGCAGCCACATCTTTACCACTTTAACCATATTACCCATTTAAAATGTATTGACCGAGATTTTCACAGAAATTCTTGTATTTTTTAAAGTATGTCCACATATGATAAAGATTCATTTGTAGTTTGAACCAGCTAACCCTCCAGTTGATATAGGGCAAAGCTGGTTCTAGTATATTTCACCTTATTTGGGTGCCAATGTTTTTTTTTTTAAAGATTTATTTATTTATTATGTATACAGAAGAGGGCGCCAGATCTCATTACAGATGGTTGTGAGCCACCATGTGGTTGCTCGGAATTGAACTCAGGACCTCTGGAAGAACAGTCAGTGCAGTGCTCTTAACCTCTGAGCCATCTCTCCAGCCCCCGGGTGCCAATGTTTATACTTAACAAATATCCATTTTAGATGTTAGTATTATGTCATCAGAATTCATAAATCTCTATCAATCACTCAACTATAATTTGCTAGGATATAAAAACAGGAAGTAACAATGAAAGCACCAAAAATCCAACANGGCATCCATAGAGGTTGCAAAGGGGACTCCCTAAGAGCTTATGTCCTGATTCTGGAGGCTGGGCATGCGAATCTGCAGAGCTGACACATGCACAGAGAAACCCACAGGAGAAGACCAAAATGCTCTTAGCAGTTCACCCCTCACTTCTGCAGGACTTACCCTGTAGGAGGCTTGCTAGAGGTAGACATGAAATTGAAATTTTTAAAACAGAGAGTGGACTCCTGAATGCTTCCAGGACAAGTGAAAAATTAACATTTTCTAGTACAAAAATCCACAAATTTCATCCCCAGTTAAGTAGACTCCTAAGCCACAAGAATGTCAGTCAAAGCTATATACCTAGCAGCAAAAATGGGTCAAGGTGNANCTTTGCCAAAGTATTTCTTAAACCAGTTTAATTGAAAAGAATGAAATCACCAGGAATGGTACCATGCATCACTAAACCCAGCTCTGAGAGATGGAGGCAGAAAGATCATGAGTTTAAGGTCAACTTAAGCCACACAGCAATATCTTATCCATAAAGCCAGAAGAAGATGGGGGGAAGAGGAAGGGAGATCAGGGAGAAGGAAGAGGAGGAGAAGGGGGAGGAGGAGGGAGAGGAGCAGAATGGACTCTAGAACACAGTTTCAAGGTGAAAACCCTTTCTGATTACACATGTTTGCTAGTTAATATTGCACTTTTCAGTGGTTCAATGTTCTAAGTTCAGTTGTCAACTTGACCAAGTCTAGAACTCATTTAGAAAGAAAGAAGGAAGGAGGGAAGGAGAGAGGGAGGAAGAAAAGGAGGGAGGGAGGGAAGGAGGGAGAGAGGGAGAGAGAGAGAGAGAGAGAGAGAGAGATAGTTCCAGGTCTAACTAGCTGGCTCTGATGGAGGATGGAAAGGGAGTAGGGGGAGCCCAGTGATAATGGCTCAGTGGGACTAGTCCAATCAACCTCCAAACACCACACAGATGTGTTATTTGAAGAAACNCTCACTGTTCATGTGGCTGAGCTTTTAAAATGTATGTAAAGCAATAGCAGACCAGTAGTCTTTATTATTTGCCTCNAGTTTATTTTCACAAAGTGCCAAGGTGATTCCTTTCAAAGGCAGGTTTGCCATTTGCTGATAGCCCCCATGACTGGCTACCCCCAGTTCTCATTCACTGAGCATGAAACCAGTCTTTACAACAGCCTACAGGAACTGCCCTCCTTTGACTCCTCCCATTCTGACATTGTATTCTACGGTTTTCCTTGCTTATCTTGTTTCCCCGATGTTCTCGAAGGTTCTTTCTTAAATTATCCCATCTACCCTTTGCCTCTGGGCTTTTGTCTTTCTTTATTTCTGTAAACCTTTCTTTACTTCTTACTCCGTGCCTTGCTGTGCAGCTGGACCCTTGAGTGCTCCTCCTTCTCTCACTCCTAGACCTCTTTTTTCCCACATTTCTCCTCCTATTTATTGTCTCTGCCTGCCATTCCTGCCTATCCTTTCTCCTGCCTTGCTATTGGTCATTCAGCTTTTTATTAGACCAATCAGGTGTTTTAGACAGGCAAAGTAACACAGCTTCACAGAGTTAAACAAATGCAACATAAAAGAACGCAACACATCTTTGCATCATTAAAACAAATGTTCCACAGCATAAACAAATGTAACACATCTTAAAATAATATTCTACAACGGTAGAGCACACACAGTGGATATTGTGTGCTTTCATTTGCAAGTGCCCTAAGTGTAGGGCCTGTCTCTTATACACATCTAGATGTGTATAAGAGAAAGTGCTCTAAGTGTAGGGCATGGTGGGGCTCACTGGGGTTTTGGTTTTAGAGAAAATATTTTTTTTTCCTCCATGACAGTGATTGCCAGCAGAAGCCATCTTTATAACTCATCATTGCAACTTCGTTCCTCACGGTACATGTCACAGCAATGTGTTCACTTCCTGAACAGCTTGACTCCATCTCTACAAAAGCAAATTGCCTACAATTCCCATCTCTGGAAGTGACAATTCTTTTTCTCTTCTGAGAGAAAGAAATACATGGTTTATTAATGGGCATTCTTGAAAGCTACATCTAAATATTATGACAGAANTAGAAGAAACTTGCAAATATAGCCAAATAGTAAATAAGGAACCCATTTACCACTGTCCTCTGTGCTAGTATGTCTGAATCTCCACAGCGTCACTAACCCCTCTCTGGGCTGGGCGGGTATAGAGACTGAGAAATACCATGAAATTTGGGTTCACTTTCTATCCAGATAGCCCGAACTCCCTGGCTCATCCCTTCATTACCAAAGACTTGGAATAATGAGTTAAGCCTTTTAAGTTCAGGAAGGATATTAATGAGGAAAAACAACACACTTTCTGGAGATGCTCATCTGTAGCCCACACTCTAAGCTTAGACTACAGNTGTCATGAGACAAAATAGGACTAAATTATTATGATTTGTTGTTTGAGCCATGNAAAAACGTTGTTGAATCTTTTCTCCATGAAAGTGGTAGGGCACTAGTATACCACATGCCCACTGGGTAGCTCATGAAGTGCTCACATTTTGAGAAACAGGCCAAGAAGTGACAAGCAAATCCAGCCCATTCCCTNGCCAACAACAAATCNGATTATACTGAGTTCCAATGACAGATAGCCTGGAATAAAGTACACAAGACAATCCACTTGAAGGGAAAATACTCCTAATAATTTTCAGTCTGCAACACNCAGTTGTGCCAACAAGCCAAGTGAGTTATAAGAATGATGAAACAAGTGCAGCCATAAAGACAGTGACCTCTCCACATTAAAAAGAGAAAAGACTCACAACTCCATTTGGCACTGGATGAAAATGACCTCTAGTTATCACACTGCCACAATGACAGCTCCTCCCTCTGACACCCACTGGACATGTGGAAATGGGGCAATTACTAGCTCGTTCTCTNCAGATAGCACTTCACAAGCATTTACAATAGCCCTGACCTCAAGAGAGCTTGCTCTGAGGGGTAAACTTCCCTCCCTCCTATGCAATTAGCCCATCTATATGTCTCCCACTTTTGAATTGATCTTCTGAAGGGCAGCTCAGCAGGTCAAGTTCAAGTGCTGAAAGCAGATAGCACATATGAGTAAGATTGCAGGAAACCCTCAGTGGGGAGCAGGCTGGGCCTGAAGGCCTCTGAACAAACATGGATACTGTAGGANGCNGGATAACATTTTGGCCATGTGGCTTGTGATAAAGAGTTGTGTATACACAGATAAATAAGTCTGAACCAGGTGAGGAAGAAAAGTGAGCAGAGAAAAAGACCAGACACTGTAATGCATGTACAGTCCCTGAAGGACAGGGCAGGACTATTATTTCAACATGGTTTTCCATTCAATACAATCACAAGAAAAAAGTCACCACTAACAAGCTAAAATGGCAGTTNGTTAAAATGTAAGAAGAAATGTGGGGACTAAGCCAAGCAAAACTGGGTTAGCATAATCCCAGGAAGNCAGGGATGCTGGGCTGGATATCAGCACCTGTGAAGTTGTCCTTGAGCATTTGTCTTAGTCACTGTTGTATTGCTGTGAAGAGACACCATGACCAAGACAACTCATAAAAGAAAGCATTTAGTTGGGGAGCTGCTTACAGTGTTAGAGGGTTAGCCCGTGATCATCATGCCAGGAAGCAGACATAGTACTAAAGCAGTAGCTGAGAGCTTTACATCTTGATGCAAGGGCAGCAGGCAAAGAGAGAGAGACATTGGCCCTGGCATGGGCTTTTGAAACCTCAAAGCCCACCTCTGGTGATCCATCTCCTCCAGAAAGCCACACCTCTTAATCCTTCTCAAATAGTTCCACTAACCGGGGACCAAGCATTCAAACATGAAAGCCTATGGGGGCTATTCTCCTTCAAACCACCACAGTATTCAAACTGTTTTTTTTGTTCTGTGCACCTAAACTGACAAAGGAGGATAAGAATTTGCATTCTTCATGAGCCAGGTCTCCTGCCTCTGTAAGACTCTGACACTTCTGGCNNAATTTCCACCCAAAATACCTTCTCCTTTCAGGATGGGTGGGGNGGGGGTCAGAACGTGAAAGCATGTTTTGCCTATCCCTCCTTTGTGGAGGTCTTGTGTGTAATCTTCGAAGACAGCAGGTAATCCTGCTCAGAGGTAATACTGTCACCACACATGGAGAAAATGTGGCAGTGACTGTGGTACCCAGAGCCACTCAGAAGCACNTCTGCCCCGCAAGATACCACCAGTAAGGCCATCAATATGTGTGAATTAAGCCATNTGAAAATAACCCAAAAGATTGCAGATGTGTGGCTGAAGGGATTGGGAACACTCAAAACTCCAATCAAGGGGACCAGAGTATAATTTCTAAGAAACAAAACTCAACTGTGATTGTAATTGAGATAAATAAATCCTAANCAATTGCATTGTACCCAGTTAAAGAACAGATTCTGGAGTGCAAGGCAGAGGGCTTGGCATGGAGCACAATGAGAGGAGCCATGGAGCTGAGAGTGACAGCACTGTNCCAGCACAGTCCTGAAGGGAGAGTCCTCAGGGAGGTATCAATAAGATAATCCAACCGGCCATAGGGCAAGACTGGCACATCAGTCTCCTCAGGGCCACTGCAGATGAGGGGGAACCCAGCAGCTGTGATCTCAACTCCCAGCCCTGAAGCAGCCAGAGC
>LZPO01017607.1:78485-105545 GCA_001675575.1 Neotoma lepida | reverse complement strand
TAGGCACCTCAGCCATTTGTCCTTGGTTTGAGACCTAACCATAAGTCTCATGGCTTTACAGTGGTGTTGGTGGTGGAAAAGGATTTGGCAATGCCTTCTCTGCTACCAATAATAAGTGTCAAATAGCACCAGGGTAGCAAATTGCAGTCAGTGGTATCGGAGTCTGGCAAGGGAGGAAAGGAACAATGTCCCTCTCATAAGCAAACATTTTCTGGATGTATTAACAGGCATCCTGTTCTGCTTCTCCTAGTTCAGTCCGGCAGAGCCATCCATCCACATGTCATGGCCTTGAGTGATGAGAAGTGATTTCACTTTTCAAAAACAATCAGCTGTTAACAGAGCTGAACAGCATGTCTGTGCGACTAAGGAATTCTCCCATTGTCACCATGTACTCCTGCTCTCCAGGGATGCTCTGACAGATCTACAGAGAAATAAGTCCTGAAATGGAGAAGTGACATGGAGTCCAAGCTACAGTACTCTGGGGTATGACAGGTGATGGAAAGATTTAAGTTCTACTAAGACATTTATCCAGAGTGTTTATACATACACACACACACACACACACACACACACACACACTTCAGACAATTTTGTTCAAATAAGCCAAGCAAAACCCACAGCTGTGATCACAAAAACAGCATACGGATTATGGCTGCCTCTTTTACTGCAGTTGTTCACTGTATATCATTCTGAGTAAAGAAAATGGAGGTAATGATCAGCAAGAGGCTCATTCTCACATTCTCATGAAAATGAGTTCTCAACTCTCACGAAGGCTTGTTTTCCATTCACCCTGTAATCTTCAGTGAAGACCTGCCACTGGTCTCACCCATGGTTTTCAGCTGTGCAGCAGTTCTCTACTAGAGAAAGTGGTTAACTCACATGGATCTGAGGTCACTTTGCTCCCAGATTTGTTTCTGTGTGTAAATTCAAGGTGACTGGGAAAGTTGGTCATCACAAATATGGGTAATCCTACTTGTACCTACCATGTAGAAGTCAGGGAACCCACACAGGCCACCCTCTCCCACCAATCGCCTCTAAATAGAGAATCACGAATCACTGGGCTAGAAAACTTCAACAGTGTGTAGGTTGAAATTCTGATCTAAGCTTGTTTTCTTTGGGAGAAAACTCATTTATTATTATTCTCTATATTTCTAAGGTAATACTCATATTAAAATTAGCATTAAGGCTGAGGTATCATGGTAAAGCTTGTGTTTAGCGTGCATGAAGCCTTGGTCAATCAATTTCCAACACCAAAATCAAATACCAAGAGGCACTCAAATACAGGTTGAGCCAAAGAGACTTTGCTTCTAGTACATACTGAAATATTAATCCAAATGACACAATGTGAACTTCTAATTGTGAATCCTATAATACATATTTACTTTTTGAAGGGGATAAAACATTACAAATATATTAGGATGGGTGTCATCATGTCAGAGATAGCAATCTGAATCCAGTGATCCAAATTCAGGGGTTATAGAGCAGCGTAATCCCTTCAGTTCACAAGCACACAGGATTGGTTCATCATTAAGTTATATACGGTAATGAACAAACTCCTGTATTGTGAATTTTATCCAACCTACATAAGTGTACATAATGGGCTGGTCTGTGCTGCTAAGCAAGTTCACCTATAAATAGGATCGCATCCTGGTGTCCTGTCTGATTCCAAGACCAACACAGCCAGTTGGAATCTTCTCTCTGTCAGTCAAGATTTCCTAATAGTGAATTGTTTCATAAGTGCCTTAGACAAATTCAGGGAAGCTTAAGCCACCATAATCTTTTTGAATAATGTACTAACGTTTCTGAGATAACAATGACATGCTAATAGGTTACATAATGTAAAAGCCTTATGAAAATTTATGAATTAAAAAAATGTTTCCAGAAACTTCTCCATGTCTTGAATCTTCAGTCAGGCCTAATCCATCACTGCCTATATCCAGAAACCTCAGAGTACCAGTTCAGAGTTGCTGTAGAAACTGTAGAAAGAACACACATGGAAGGTATGGGCATGTTTGTATCAAGAGGAAAGATCATATTCTGAATTTAGCATTTCTTATCTTTGAAGACAGAGCTTTTTGATTTTAACCCTATAGTTCCTTTCTCTCTAAAATAGTTATCAACACCTAACATTACAGATTATGAAAAATTAAAATTCAGTAATACAGATAAAATGAATAGTAAGCATTTTTATAAGTTACACAGATTGACCTAGCTGGTATCCAGCAGGAAGAAGAAAAAGAAATGCACACAGGTACAAGAAATTTCCTGACCTATCGGTAGACATTGATCTACTGAATGCACAGGGCTTGCTATCTCCTGAGTGTTATCCCTACAAAGATGTCTGCCATGTACTCGGGGAGAATGAGAGGAGATTTTTCTGCTCCAAAGAAAATGCTGACTGTATGAACAGATATGACACACTGCTTTAAGGAATGTCTTATGCCACTTGAAATAGACAATCTTTCCTCATTTATCTGCAAGATGTCTGCCTGCCAAGTTGTCTCTAAGAGACAAACGACTAAGGACACTAGCAGCTCATGTGTCGTCACTCCCGGCTACAAAGCTGCAAATGCAGAGTGGCAGAGCTGACTCACCAAGTCCATGCGGTATTTTAAACCATCTGTGAGCTCTTAACTCACACAGTTTAACGGCAATGTGAGCTCTGGCGGCTAATACATGGTTGATGAACTTCCATTCTTGACAGCTTCCTCTCAGTGAATTACTAATTCCAAACAGGGTGAAGGAGGACTCTTCAAGCTGTTAAGACTTTCTTGGTTCATCTATGTAACTACAGCATTCAATTTTTGTCTTAGGGTTGGGCACAGCGGCCAGCCATGTCTATAATTTTGAAACTGAGACAGGAGGGCATGGATTCAAGGCTATAGACCAAGACTCAAAAAATTATAAAGAAGTTCTCTTATGGACAAATTTGTATTATAAACTCATTACCACTGAATTACTAAATCTCTTGGTAGGTACTTATCTGTACTCAAACAGTCCAGTGTTGTTTGAATTTTCTAAAAGTATGAATATACACCTTACTTAATTACTTAAAAAACAGTTTCTAGAAAATATTATTTCCAAGAGAGGGGAAGCATTTTTTATTTTAAATCTAACACATGGGAGAAGATCTTTGAGGATATCTGGATAGTGGAAGCTTTGAGAAAATCTTGTAAGTTGAGTAAGCTGAGTCACCTTTAACCAAGCTTTCCCAAATGTATTCCACTGGGAAACCATTCACACAGTAGGAGAGAGCTCACCCAGATCCCTGAATTACACGTTCCTTTTATAAAGAGAATGCTTATAAAGCATGTTATGTATTGCACACACGTAAGTAGAAAGTTGACATAATAGCCATAGGTAACATGACAGTGTATGTCTGAAATGGGGTTTGAAATGGGTGACCAATCAAAACTTAACTACTATTTAAGTTAAACAAAAGCAAATGAATCCTTAAGGGGAACACGGGTGGAGAGTGCTGTTATAAAGTACCTGCAGAGGCACCATGCCAAATTCTGAGACATATAGAAAGCAGGCTGAGTTCACAAAGACCTACCGTGTTTCAGAGGTAAATCATAAGAATTTCGAAGGTGCATGTAAATAAAATTCAAGAACTTACAAGGAGAAAAAAAATCTTATACGGGCCTAAGACAGGCTGAAAATCAAGGTGTTGTTTGTTCGTTTGTCTGGGTTTGTTTTGCCTTTTACATTACACGGGTAAAATGAATGAAAATGATTTGTTAAAAGTTACAGCCATGCAGGATAGCACATGGATGTAATCTCAGCACTCAGAAGGTTGAGGGGCANAAGGGCTGTTGAGTTTGAGGCTAGTTTTGGCTATATAGGAAAGACTCCCCTCCCCTCCAAGAGAGTATTGTTTTCATTTTACAAAGTAAATATGAAATGGCTGATGACAGGTGCATGTAATTTAAACCCCATCCCTAGGTTCCAAAATCACACTTGCAAAATTTAATAAAATGACATTAGGTGAGGATGAGGAGTGAATGAGAACTAAGAGAAAATAGAGGCCTGGATACCAGCATCTGCTGAAGTGCACTCCTGAGGGGAGGAACAAATTAGTGCTTTGTGTCTATAATATAGAGCACTCATTGCCTCTGATTTCACAGTAGAGAATACAAATTACCTATCATTTTCACACTGTCTAAGAGAGGTCAGCCTGACTCCTGAATGACATGCTTCTTTTATAAAGAGTAGGCTTCAGAGAGCTTTACAAAGTAGTGTTGCGTGTTACACATGTCTTGCAACAGCTTAGTAAAAAGATGATGTAATCTTACTATTTGGTAAATAATGCCATGCTAAGGGGTACCACATAACATGGTGAACATCATACCAAGGCCAGCTAGCTAAAGTTTCACTTAGAAAGCAGGATAGTACAAAACACAGGAAAGCTACACCCCTAGGACAAGACAGAGCACCTCTCTGTTTTGTCTAAAACACAGAATACACACGGCTGTTGAATGGCGCAAAAAGATTGCTATAGAAGAATCTCACACAGTCACAGATGACACTGAACCAAAAGTTGTGAAAATACATGTGAAGGAAATATCCTTGTTTGAAGATCACAGAGTTTCTTAGGCTTTCTGTGGAATTACATAGCATTGACTCTCAAAGACAAGAGATTACTAATTAAGGAGCTCATCCCTGGGGAAGGCGACATCTCCCACTCTTAGCATCCCTTAGTGGCCTGTAATTCTTTGTCTAGGGGTGGGACCTCCATGAGAGTTCTCCCTTCTACCTTAGCATGTCTAGTGGTGGTGTCCTTGTTCAGGTGGNCATACTATTGACATTTCATGCATATAGCTTCTCTGCCATTTCTAAGAGACACAATCTCACACCAGACTTCCTGATCCTCTCATCAACTGTTAAAAGATGTTCCCTGAGCCTTAGGTGTAAGAGTTGCATCCTTAGGTGTTGTAGAAGTATCATCCACTGGAGCTGGGCACCCTACGATCACTTGTTCTCTTCTTCTTAACCAATTGTGATTTTTCTGTAATAGTCTCTGTTACAAAGAGAAACTTCTTTGATGGTGGGTGAGAGCCACACTCAGTGCTGGAATGTTTACTTATCATGTGTGAAATCTTGGGCTTTATCCCCAGAACCACCAAAATAAAATAAAATAAAATAAAATAAAATAAAATAAAATAAAATAAATAATACAGAGAGGAGGAGGAGAAGAAGAAGCAGACAATGATGATGATGATGATGATGATGATGATGATGAAGAAGAAGAAGAAGAAGAACAAGAACAAGAAGAACAAGAAGAAGAACAAGAACAAGAACAAGAACAAGAACAAGAACAAGAAGAACATGAAGAACAAGAAGAACAAGAACAAGAAGAAGACGAAGAAGAAGACGAAGAAGAAGACAAAGACAAGGATGACTGAGCTGCTCAGTTGCGGAGTGACAGACCTTAAGTACAAGGCCCTAGGTTTGATCCCCAGCAGAGTAGGAGGTAGGCTATTCAAAGGGAAAGAAGAAAATAAAGAGGACAAAGCAAGGAAGAGAAATTTTACATAGAAAAAGGAAGAAGTTGAGCATAGGCGAGTATTCCTGTAATCCCAGCACTGGACTATGAAGGCTGAGTAGCAAGAGGATGAGTTCAAGGCCAGCCTAGGCTACACAGCAAGACCCTTTGAAAGAAAAGAGAGGAAGAGAGGAGAGAAGGAGGGAAGCAGAGGAGGAGAGGAGAAAAGCAGGAGGAGCAGAGGGGATGGAAGAAAGAAAAGTAAGAACAGAGAGGGAGAAGGAAAGAGAGGTGAGGGGAGAGAAAAAGAGAAAAGAGGGAGGAAGGGAGGGAAGGAGGGAGGGAGAAAGGAAGGGAGGGAGGGAGAGAGGGAGGGAGGGAGTGAAGGAGAAAGGGAGGGAGGGACTGACACTCCTCTTTAGAAAAGCTTGGTCATGGCAAGCGTGTCTTGGAGCAGACTATAGCAACACACCAAACAAATAATCTTTTTTTAACTTTTAAGACAGAGTCTCAGTATACAGCCCGGGATGGCACTGAGCTCCCAATCCTCCTGCCTCAGACTCCGGCGTGCTGGCATTACAGACATGACCACTATATCCAGCACAATGTCTTTTCTCAGGCTTGATACCAGTTCCGAGTTTTACAAAACTAGGAACTCTTGAGAAGATCTGTTTTGTGTACTCCTATTTCATTAAACTGTTTCATACTATTAAGATATGTATCCAGAAATGACTCATCTGTTTGGCCAATATTATGCTAAAGGTTAACTCCTGTTTCTATATTCATCAGAGTCTGGACAGCACAAGTATGTGAACTTACAACACCCAAACAGAGACTTCACTCTGATTTACTAATTCTTATTTTTAGTAGCAGCTCTCCCTTCCTTCCTTCTTACCACCATAGGAAACAACAAAACTAGAGTCTGGGGGAGAGGGGTCCTGCTTAAACAGCTGTAATCATCCCTTAGATGGAGATTCACTATTAAAAAGAAATCCTGGGTCCCCCCTGCCCCATTTTGAGTACACCTATCCTGATGCAATGTAAATTTATGTCATCAGTAAAACAGTAAAAGGGACATGAAATAAAATATTTCATTATTTACCCAAGGTGTGCCATGGCTTACTAGAAAAATGTAACAATTTTACAGTCAGTTCACAGTGATTCTATTAACTGTTTTCTTTCTTAAAGATGTCACAGTGAAAAGCAATGTATTCAGCCAGACATTCAAATATGCTGGCTCCTTTTACTAGGAGAAAACTGATAATTGAACTCTTGTCAGAAACATAACTGTACTGAAATCATTATGGAAATAAGAAAATACCTATTATGGTATGTGTAACTAAGGACCATGCGACAATGCTTTTGAGCCAAAATGAATGACAAAATAGAGGAAAATCCGCAATTATAACAAGCCCTCTGAATTGAAAACCCAGTTAGTGGCAATTGACTTGAAATTGTCATTGAATTCAAGTCATCTTAAAGATCCAACAGTTCTCCTAAAAGAGAAGTATTACCAATACAAACATGATCTATAATTATGACCATGAGATTAAATGATGGCCAGGTCTAGAATCTCAAAACTTTGATATGACAAGCTATCAAATAAAGGATCCATCTTGCAAACAGACAGTTAAAAAGGAATCTGGTCAAGAATTGTTATGTCATCATAAAAAATGATGCCTGACATATGATACTTAAATGACACCAAAGAAGACTTAATTTAAAGGGGAAAAGGGATTATTGGCAATGCCACATGCTCGGTAAGTTCAGCCTTAAATCTCTACCTTGGACATTTCAGCAAAATGTTCATTCAAGACAAAATCTATGAAAAGAACAAGGTCCCATTATAATGAGTTAGATAATATCTGGATGCATAAAATACTCTTTTTTAAAGTATCAGCTCTTCCTCACACTTAAAGACTGTCTCTCACTGCTTACTTACCACAGGCCTGCTATGCAATTACACTTTCTGCCTAATTTGTACAGTATTCTCCACATACACCCATCTCTAAGTACAGAGTCCTCTGGCTTAGTGCTTACGTAAAGAACACATAAACACTAGGTTATTTCAACTTTGTTTGAAGGGAAAAAAAAAAAACAACCACTAAATTATCCTAATATAGTTCTTTGAATTGAATCTTAAAATTATTTCTAAGAAAAGTAATCTGCGGTGACTCAGAAAAGATCCCTCCCTTAGTGTTTATACCTAATTTTAAATGTTTGTGCAAGGACCTCAAGGTTTGGTTAGTGTAAAGAACAGTAAACAGATGGGTAATTGGTCTTCCTGGTTCAATCTAATCTACACTAAAAGTTCACTATAGTTCATTGCTGAAACTCACTGTCAAAGAAAAGATTTAAGAACCTGACAGTTGTAAATTATTGGAAGCCTAAAAAGAGAACCTATCAGCATCATACACATTCAATTATCATTACCACATCAGCTCCTATCTTGATGTCAACATTGACATAATTGTTTGTGTAATGCTAGATCCAGACTGCTTGTCAGTGTGCTGATTGCTTGTTATGTGTGATTAGTCAGGGGATAAACGAGCAGACTAATCANTAACAGATTAGGGATATAATCTTGTTATACATATTTGGGGCTCTATTAACTAATTAACCATTAGTATTAGGAAAAAAAACAATCCTAACTAGTAAGAGAAAGTGTTGTCTGATATTTTGATTGTGTCCTGACAAATAAAGCTGGCTTTGGAGTTGGAGTGTGGCTCTTTCCTTCTCTAAATCCAAGCATGCTTGTTAAAATAAAATCCAAAATCTCTATTTCATGTCAGAAGAGCCACTTGATATGGAACAGAAGAAAAATCAAAATTAAGGGAATATTCTATTGCCACTAATCTCCTAATTCTTTGGTTTTTGACTCTTTAACACATTTCTTAAAGCATAAATATTATCTCAAAATTTATGATATATAAGATATATATTTAAGATATTTAAACATTTTGTCATGAAATTAATGATCATATAGAATACTAATTCTAGAAAAAGGCCTCATCTAGCTTCCTGTACATGATTTTAGGTTTGAATCTCTATCAGGTAACTAGGATTTAAGTTTTTGTACTCTGGATGTACATAACAAATTATAGTCCTTTAACCTCTTCAAGATCTGCTGCATATGACATTTAAAGTGTTTAAGTGTTTGGCAGTGAACCCTGAACATTGACAAACACCACCCAAAGATCAGCTTTGGACCACAAACTGCTCTTGACAATTTCAAGGTGGCTAGCTAAGATGGTTCAGCCTCACAGACTACACTAGCCAGGACTTGACATAAGTCTGGCACTTTCCCATTATACAGAGACTGGACAACAAAAGATACAGCTACCTCTCCCAGGACTTAACAATAATCCGAATTTTTTTTTCAGGGTCCCCTAAGATTCTGTCTCCCCGAGACAAAAGGAAGTAATTTTAAGAACATGATACCCACATTCCCAAGTGGCAGGGTGGGCAGCTTTTAGTTGTTTAGTGGGTTATTGATATTTGTTATCGTTTAGAGGGGGTTGGTTACAAGTTGTCGTTGGTAATGGTCAGGAAAAAAGCTGAAAAAAGGAGATTACACTCAGGGATCTTGTTCTGAAAAGAATAAAATAGATATAGAAATGATAGAATAAAAGGGTAGATTATTGAATCTAATTTTAAACCAAAAAAGCAACTACTAGTTTTAAATATTTTACATTGGTATGGATTTTTGTATACTGATACAAATTTGAGGTTATTTTTGTTATACTGCATATGTTTCTACTCTAGTTTAAGATATTTCTGCATATTGATACAAATTTAAGGTTATTTTTGTTAGAATATACTGTACATACATTTCTACTCTTGCTCAAGGTATTGTACCTATACAGCTCATTTAACAATGTAATGTAAATTTATAGTCCTTGAAAGTTATTATTACAAATTCTTTAGGATAATAAAGAAATGCAGGTTAGTAGTTAGTCACTTATTACAATTAAACTTGTAGTCAGGTATGTTTTCAAGGTCAAACAGATATATTTTAGATAGACAGGTGGTCTTCAAATACTTCAGAGATCTATAGAATATGGCATTTAAAATGTTCTAATAACATAAGGTTTTTTATGACAATGAGACATGTCTAGTCCTGGAAGCACCAATCTACTTCAGAGAAAATAATGGACATCGAAGAAACTCCAAATGGAGTTTACTTTCTTCCTGGCAAAAGTCAGTCACTGGGCAAGAAACTGTCCTTGCCTCAACTGCTGACAATATGCTGTCCAAATTGGACAAGCAAGATACAAAAGTAAGTGAGTGCTGAACTTTGCCAAGACAAGGCAGGACAGTCCTTCAAAAATCCTGCTTCACAGAAAAGTCTCTCAGATATTCTAGACCTGCAGGCCAAAGATGGATGCCCCAACGTTACAGAGGAACCTTGGGTGACTGTCCAGGCAGCTGGCTGTTTCTGTCATTTCTTAGTTTTGAAAGTTGTCTGCACTTCCTGTTTACTCAGGTAATATTATATCCTTCTTAGGTCTTGGATAGAGTTGAAGACTAGATAGTTATAGTTTTCTTTTTTAGCAAATTCACAAAAGAAACACTAAAGAGGTATAAAGTGTATAAGGTTGAAAGACATAAAAGACAGTGTGGGGTTGGTAATGTAAGTTAAGATAGAAAATGAGTTAGGTACAAAACTTTGGACTCACCAAGAGAGGATAGATATTGAGGTATTTTCTATGAATTTTTCAAATGCAAATGGACTGGACACTGTTTATGCAATTCTTGCCTATATAAATATTTGTATATAATATTGTTGCTTCTTTCCATACACAACAGAACAGTGATAATGATATTCTCTTATGACTCATATCTATTGTGAATAAATCAGAATTCAAACTAAGAACACATTTTTAACACAAGATTTACAAAGATTCCTCCAACACCATAAAGATCATTTCTTTCAGAGTCAAAATAATTTGACATTTTCTAAAACCTACATGTCTGAGGTATTTGCATAGAAATAAAGTAAAAATTTATTTAATAATTGAATATTTTATTATTTATATTAATATAAAATATTAAGAGTTATTTAATTGAATAAACTCACCCTTTATTCAATAAAATTATTATCCAAAAATCATTGAATCTTAACATGTCATCAAATCTCCCTGAACATACCACAATGCTTATCTCCAAATGTATTTAAAGAGCCTTGAACTTATACTTCCAAGGAATAGACAGTAAGAGATATCCTTTATTAGAATTAATCTCTGTGCATAATCACTTAGCAAGCCAAGGATAAAGCCAAGATTAGATTACCTCAGGATCATAGCTTACCATGAAGGTAAGACTGGCTAATATGATTACCTATACAGGTTTCTAACTTCTTATTCAGGAATTCAAGATCTCACCAAACTACCAGGAAGTTTAAGTTTAAAACCAGACATAAATATGCATGCCCTATGACCTCCACAGCTTAGAGGTATTCAGGTGCAATTCAAACACAAATTAATTTTAAACCATTTCCTAACTAGTGATGCTTGAACTCTGCCAAAACATGCAAACGAAATCCAAAGGAACTTTTTAAAGAAAATGCTAGATTACATTTTATTTATTTACTTGTGTGTTTATTTACTCTGTGTGTGTGTGTGTGTGTGTGTGTGTGTGTGTGTGTATGCTCAGGGCATGCTAAGACACATGTGTGGAGATCAGATGAGAATTTTTAGGAATCGGTTCTCTCATGGTTCCCTCATGTAGGTTTATACAAGTCTCAGGGCTGGATCTCTGGTCATCAATCATCAGGTCTCCAGGAAATCACCTTTGCTCACTGAGCCATCTCACCCTTCCTTTTAAAGACAGAATTTAAGCCCAGGTTAGCCTTAAACTTGTGATTCCCGTGCCCCAAGCACCAAGTACAACAGTTTCTCTCTTAATTCTTTTAAAGATTTGTTTTTATTTGTATGTTTGTGTGTGAATGCAAGTGTACGTGTGGTGTGCATTCTCTGTCTCTCCGTTACCACTCTGCCTATTCCTTGTGAGACAGAGTCCCTCCCTGAATTTGGGACATTTTTATCTGCTAGGGTGTAAGCCAGAAAGCTCAGTGATTCTCTTGTCTTTGACCCCTTGGAACTGGGGTTCCAACTGTAGGGCATTAGCCTGGGTTGTTAAACGGATGCTGGGATCCACATTCTAGTCCTCAAAGAGCGATCCCCCAAAATTTTCCCTTTCACACAATGAAAAAGGAGTCTAATTGTCTTTCTGCGTCTCCCCCTCCCCCAAATGCTGGGGAATAAACTGAGAGCATTGCTAGCCAAACATGTAATCTAGCACTGTGCTACTTACTATACTTTCCCCAGCCCTAATCCAATTACAGGCTTCTTTGATTTTTTTAAACCAAGTTTTCATTTTTCTGCTTTGTCATGTACCAAGATAAAATGAAAAAAAAATATATAGAGAAGTTATCCATCATATTCAGCTATGGTGGCAACTTCATTCTTAAAATGTAAGTATTTTGTTTTCTAGATGGTGAGTCCTCCATCAGAGGGTAAATGCAAGCCTTGGCTGGAAGATATGAGAAGTATAGGAGCCCCCTTTGCCTTTCTCCATTCATTTCCGCAGTTCTACCAAGTCAGAAGCAGGTAGGATATGTCTCACAATAA
The DNA here is from genome assembly GCA_001675575.1 of Neotoma lepida. Classification (NCBI taxonomy): domain Eukaryota; kingdom Metazoa; phylum Chordata; class Mammalia; order Rodentia; family Cricetidae; genus Neotoma; species Neotoma lepida. The sequence continues at coordinate 93,428 of LZPO01017607.1, read as the reverse complement.
AGCCAGAAACTTATTGGTAGGGAAACTTGGATTTACTTTTGAGAAAGACTTCCACATTGGTGACTCTTCTCTTGCAGGTCTTCCATAATTGGCATGTGCCTCTGTTGGAGACATGGGGACCACCGATCTCTCCTTGTTTTCTTCCCAGTCACAGCCATGAGGTGAATGAGCTTCCACTTCCCCTGTGTTCCCATTGTGCTGCACTGCCTTGCCATAGGCCCAAAGGGAACAGGATGGTCATCTCAGACATTTGTATAGCAGAAAGCTAAGCCAGTAAGAAATATGTGACTACTAAGCTCCATCCTAAAGCCACAAGGCTCTAGGGAAAGCTGTCCTACATTTAAGCAAGTCATGCAGTTCTCAGTAAGATTACTGAAGTGTTTTACCCCTAAGAAAAATTGAAATTTGATATGTAAGAGTCTGACCTCTATCATTCATCTTTAGTATCTACACCAATTTGATTTATAAGTAATCCCAGAAAAAAATGGATTTTTAAATAGCTGTTCATTTACCTCAGTCCATCTAATCCCTGATCTCCTTCCCAGAAGGTTCAGTGATGAGGAACACTGATTATTTCCTTATCTGATCTAAGACTTAGGACCCAAGTCAGGCTTAGTAGCTTTCTTTCTTTTTTTCTTTTTCTTTTGATTTTTCAAGACAGGCTTTTTCTATGTGACATGCCTGGCTGTCCTGGAACTCGATTTGTACACCAGGCTGGCCCTGAACTCAGATCTGTTTGCCTCTGCTTCCAGAGTGCTGAGATTAAAAGCATACATGTGCCAGCATGCCTGGCTTGCTTGGCAGTTTTCTAAAAACACAAAACTGGTTGTATGGGTAAGCCATGACCCTAACTCCAAGGCAAGTCAGTTTATCTCTTCATCTTCAAATCTGGGTTTATGAAAAATGGTTCCAAAGAAAGCGCAGACTGGTGTCTTTGGAACACTGGTTTTCAGACTGTGTTCTGGGAAACCTTGGGGTTTTTTCTTCATGTCCAAGAATTTGAGGTAAGTCAAACAAGGTTTCAATGAAAGCAAACAGGGTCTTTAAATTTATTTTATAATAGGGGTTCTACCCTATCTATATTTTGCTCGAAAAAGCACATTGTCTTTTAAAGTAAGTGAAATGCCACCCTCTTATCTTGTGGGCTGCAAGAATATATTATATAGATTCAGCTGGATACTAAGCTATATTTAGAAATTTCAAGGTGTTTTTCTAGAGGAAGCCATTTATCATGGAATATTTGGTGTTATTCAGTTTTTAATATTTCAGCTGTCTTCTGCTATGAAATTCTTGTGCACCCAAATACTACCAGACCACACTGGCGAACAGCTAAGCTTCTCAGATGCAGATCTACTAAATAACTAATACCCCTACAGGGCCTAGGAGACAAACAGGCAGTATATGCATAGATTTGTTTCTTGTGCAAATGAAGCTCAGACCATCCCTTGTCTCCAGGCCTAGTGGCATTTCAGAGCAACTGACTCAGAACAAAAGAGGTTTTTCCATATCCAGGTGGAATGAAAGGTGGAACAGGATTCCTGGTCAGACAGAATGTGTGGCCAGAAAGAAAGAAGAAGACAGAGGTTCTGTAGAGGGTAAGGCAGATCTCTTGTAGAGTTTTCTGAGAACAAAAGTAAGGAGCTAGGAAGGAGAGATGGAGGACAAAGGAACAGAGGACGACAATGACGTTGAAAGCATAGGAGCTTAGTTAGGACTATAAGAAGACAGGAAAAGTAGGTACAGAGAGGATCTGAACGTCAGGACAGAACTGAGGCCGTGTAGATAGAATTTTGTCCTGGAGAAATAAAATAACAGAAAAAAAGCACGGTGTGTGTAGATTCCTTTACCTCAGATACCCCACGCTGGATGTAGCATCTTCCCCAGAACTCTGGGAAGGGATTTTCTCAGGACGAGAACTTGGGAAAATTCCATTACCTTATATTTTGACTACTAAGAGTTCTAATTTACAGCTGGCAAGACAACTGAGTAAGTCTTTACCAACAGACCTGACAACCCGAGTTCCGTTCTGGACCTGAGTTCTGCCCCCGGATCCTGTGGTGGAAGAAGACCACTAACTCTCCAAAGCTGTCTTGTCACCTCCACAGCCGTGACATGGCATGCTCTCACACATGCAATACTAATAAGTATGTTTTTCAATCAAGTGTTCTGAAAGCAGCACATGCTGGTGGGCAGGACACCTGGGAAGAGCAGGAACTTAAGACCAAATCAGGAAGAGCCACAGGAGCCACCTTATTTGGAAATTCTAGATCATTTCTGTTTTTCTAAGGCCATGACAGTGTGTTTCTAAAATTCAATATTTACAACCTGGGGTTTTAAAAAAGGACCTACAGAGTAATAACATAAAACCCTCTGGTCACCATCCCAGAGATACAAAAGACAGGCAGTCCTATTTCTGTCCCTTCACTTACGGGATCTGAGTCATGGCTACCCAGGGATCTTTCTGATGAAAGCAAATACATATTTGTCCCATAAACAAATGGTTTCCCTAGGAAACTTGGGTACCCCTAAGCTGCAGCTATCTGATAGGTGTTTCTGTGGCTCTAAGGGATATTTAGAAACTCATAAGGGTTTAATATCCTGGACAAACATTGTCTAAATTAGTAACAAATGTATATTGATATCTAGTGGGCTTTTTTCTTATCTCTATTGGTCTAAATGCAATGTTCTATAATTAGAAACCTTTTGGTAGCCTACAGGCAGAAATATCCACAGAAAAACTGACAACAGAACAAAAATTCATAGAAACAGATGCCACAAGAAGGCAAAGTCTGGAAGGTTGTTGAAACTGGTTGGCTTATGTTTGAAATTTCATGTAAGTTTTTTGTTTGCTTCTTTGGTTTGGGTTCTGAAACCATCTTGTGCAGATAGGCTACTCTAGGCTACTACCCCAGGATGCTCTCAAACTTCCTATGTAGCAGAGATGATTTTTTTTTTTTTTTTTTTTTTGGTTTTTCGAGACAGGGTTTCTCTGTGTAGCTTTGGAGCCTGTCCTGGAACTCACTTGGTAGCCCAGGCTGGCCTCGAACTCACGAGATCCGCCTGCCTCTGCCTCCCGAGTGCTGGGATTAAAGGCGTGCGCCACCACCGCCTGGCCAGAGATGACTTTAAACTCATGATCCTCCTGCCTCTGCTTTCCAGGTACTAGGGTAACAGGTGTGCCTATCTTGCCTGGCCATTTGAAATTGTATGTAAATTTTTAAAAATCTTTTTAGAAATATGGCAAGTCATATAAACTATGCACAACCACACATGCTATAGGATTAAAAAATACAAGGATTATGAAGTAATTACAGGACATCAATGTGCTAGCAAATCTGTCATCTTGACTGTACTGAGAGATACCAGTGGCATTAAATGAGGCATACCTTTAGATGTTTTTCTAAAGGGCTTTTCCAGAGAGGATTAACTGAGTGGAATGACCACAATAGCACTGTTCTCTCTACCTCCTGATCCTCTCAGATGTGACCAAGCTCCTGATGCAAAAGACTAAGTTCCTGTTGCCATGCCTTCCCTATGGTGACAGACTCTATGTCCCGAACCATAAGCCAAAATAAACCTTCCCTTCCTTAAGTGGCTTCTTGTTAGGTCACACCAAAGAGAAAAGTAACTAAGACAATCATTTTCTACACCTTGAAAATTTAGTACTGGAGTGGGAATCAGTTCCGGGAGGCCTTGAGGGAGACACACTAGTGGAGTTCAAAGCACTTACATAAAATGATGTAGTATAGAACCTACCTCCGCACATTGTCCTGTGTATTTTAAATCTTCTCTACACTATCTAGGGTATCTGCTGCCATTTTAATGTTATAGTTGCTACATTATATTATTTAAGAGATAATGACACCCCCCCCAAAAAAAAACAGTACACATGCAGGCTTTTTTCGAAAATATGTTTAATCCAGTTGATTGAATGGGAAATATGGCTGTATTCTATAAATGCACAGTTTTCAGTGGATACAATAACCCACTGTCTATTACAAAGTATTTGTCAACTGTAAACACAAAAAGCAGACTTAAGCAAACACACACTGTGGTCAAGTGTTCCATTTTGTTCAAAGGAAAAAAAAAGGTGACTATCCCTAACATCATTGCATACTTTCACGGCAAGATGTTTGTAATTTATATAGACTGTGGGGAATCTCTGTCATGCTTATGCCTTAATGTACATCATATCATTTGATACCCCGACTTTAGGTTTGTTATACTTTTAATAAGCCAGAAAAAAAGCCAATGGATATTGAGCCACTGAGGTTCCAGGAACCACTGTGGTAAGAGATGGGAAAGGAGTGAGGTAGTCTGTTGACACAGAAGAACAAATTCTACACTGCAACTAAAAATGAAAGGACAGAAAAATAAAGGTTTCACCCTTTAACCTTAAAGAGAGGTTTTGTCATGAGCATATACCTCAATCTCAAATATAAGTGTCTTATCAGATAACTATGGAGGAAAAACAAAAAACAATGAATCAAACAAAGAATAAAAGGGCCTCTTCCAGAAGCTAATATCTGGTCAACAAGTTCTGAGTACTTAGGTAAGGTTGCAATAGCAATCCTTGGTCTTGGGTTTGCCTCGGAATCAACTGTGGGTCTTGGCCCACATCCAGACTATGAAAACTAATGTATTCATACCATGGCCAGTCTCGCAAAGTATCTGATTCTCAAATCACATTTAAAAACAACAAACAAACAAAAAGACCCACCTCAATACACATTCTATGAGAAATCTCTCACTAGAAAGAAATTTCAGTACTGGGATAGATCTCACCGGGGTAGCACTACTATCTGAGCAAACATATGTAAGGTTCTGGTCTGAGCCCCAGCTTAGGAGGGGAAGAAATGTTCTGGCAGAAGANGTTAGAAGTGCTGTTAGAATCATGCTGAATAGATCNCCAAATGAACTAGTGATGGAGTAGTTTAAAAACCCCATCTCTACTTCTGTTGATTTTATTACATGGGTTTTGGAAACACTGTTTCACGCAGCCTGGCCTGGAACTTAGGCAGCTGAAACCTGTCTTGAACTACTGATCCTTCTGTCCCTGCTTCCCAAATGCTAGTAAATGGAGTGCACCACCACACCCCATGGCTTTATAAACAACACGCTTTTGCAAAAAGAAGAGATAGTAACATCTGAGAACAGAGTTTCCCCTTACCATGGGGGGACGGAAAGCAACACCTACTTCNCAGAATTCACACAGCTGATATAACTGAGTGGCACCAGTCATCTAATGGTCCCAGCAAGTCCTTCTAACTGGCCCAGGAGAGTTGGCTCCAGTCATTTTGAATTACATCAGCAGCTGTGGAATGTTCCCTGAGATCAACAAACTATTGCTGTNCTGACCAGAGTCTGACCCAGACCAGAGCTTCCAGCCTGAGGTGAGTGAGTCAATTGTCAGCCAGAACTACCCATCTTCCAGCAAGTCCAGCAAGNCCGTGCTCTGTCTACANACATACACTGTGCAAACCTCTGAGCCAACCACGGGACAACCACAGTCTCAGGAGCTTTGTCCTGGGTACAGAAAATCAGTGCAAAACCTGGTGTGTGGATATGGGGAGAAGCACTGGTGGCCTGGATCCATGTAAGGCTTAGATTCTGCTTCTTCCACACTAGGCTTCTGACAACACAAACGGAGTCAAGAGAAAAACTCAGATTTCGACAGATAACAGGGCTACAGAACCTGGATCAGAATTAGTGGAGTGTAAGTAATCCATGTAGGAAATCTATTAGTCAGTGATAGCTAACCAAGTCTGAGGCTACCCTGGGCTACTTGGTGGGGCCATATCTTAAAAAATAATAATAACAACTTTCAAAAATTAAAGATTAGGGGCTGAAGATGTAGTCATGTTGTCCAGTTGATGCACGCTTGCCTAGCATTCGTGAAGTCTTGGCTTTCATCTCCACAAACTGGGCATGATGGTGCCTGCCTAGGGCAGAGGTAAGACCTCTGTGAGTATGAGGCCAGCCTGATCTATATATAGATTTCCAGGCCAGCCAGGGCTATATAGGGGGGCTGTCTTAAAATAAACAAATAAACAAGCAAACAAACAAATTCTTATTTGTTAATTAGAAACAAATTAAGCTGGGAGAAGTAGTACCTAACCAGGATGCCTGCATCTCTGTGTCTATGTTAAAGAAAAAAATAAAGCAACTTTTTATTTTTTGTTGTTGCTTTGTTTTGCTTTGAGACAGGGTCTCATGTATCCCAGACCAGCTGCAAACTTGCTCTGTAGCTGAGGATGGCACTGAATTCTTTCTCCCAAATGCTGGGATTACAAATGCTTAATTTGTGGGGATCAAATGACCACGCCCAGCAAATAAAAATTATTTTATTCAACATGTACAAAATGTTTTGAGATATATATATAATTTTATATATATATAATTTTAACTGATTACCATAACCAACTAATGAATTTATCTATCACCACATATATTGTTCTGTGTACGTGTGTGTGAACACTTAAAACTTACTTCAAGTATATGATACTTATTATTAACTATAGTGACAATACTACACATGAACTCTCCAGGATTTACCCATGTCTAACTGTAAATTCTTACCTTTGACCAGCATCTCTCAGTTTCCNCATCCACTGTGCCTGGTGTCTACTGTCTCAAGTTCAAGTGCTTAGAATCCACTTGGAAGGTCATTCAGTGCTCACCTCTGCATCTGGCTTATTTCACTGCCTTTAAGTAACAGCCTAGATTCCGAGCTCAACCTTATTTTTCACTGCAATGGAGGGCAAATGATGTAGTCTCACTGAATCTAATTTTACTTGAATTGGATTTTGAAGTAGTATTTGCTCTGCCTTTCTCAATTTATGAACAGCATCAAATCAATACCTGCATCCTTGTATTATGCACATCTTTGTCAGATAGAGAGAATGCTCTTCTTGTTATTACATTATCTATAATATTCTCAATTTGCTTTAATTCAGTATGTCACTGGGCAAACATCTTCATCTTAAGCAAAGAATTATTTTATTACAATATTTCATAACCAAAATATTACTGAAACTTTAGCTTTCGGTTCACAAAAGGCCAAACTCAATCTCATATTTCAAAGTCAGTTATAATTTCCACTTATAAGGAAAATATAAAATAGTTGAAAACTGACATCTTAGCATGGTCTATTCTTTTTAATAGCTTTCTGGTTGGAATACAGAAAATATAACCAATCTCACTATAAAATTCAGAGGGAGAGATGGCAGATCCATTAAACAGAGAAAGATCATGTCCTGACTAGGCCGAGGCCACCGGTTTTAAATATAGCACACTAATTTGGGACATAAGCATTCCACTTTTGCTGTACCAGGCTACAGTTTCGCAGGAAGNCGTACCTTCTTCAAGGGAAGTCTTTTAAATGGCTTGACAATTTATTAGAAATAAGCAGTGAAGGACATCTGTTTTCACAGGGCAACTGTTCAATTAATCTGTGTTAATACAGCCTCAAAGCACTTGGATGCAGCAACAGGATGTGGGTGTAACAGGATCAGACAGCCAAACATCTGATAGGCCCTGACACATGCAGGGTCAGGGCAAAGCAATGGAGAGGGGAGAAAGCTTATTCCTCTAGGATCTAAACATCAAAACCCTCCTGCAGTCTGGGGTTTGTCTCAAAAACATCCAACCCAACCTGAGTTAATACTCCCATCCTAAAAAAACAACAGAACACCTCTCCCAAAACAAAGAGACTGTTGCTTCTGTGCTCAACTTGGATTTTGTGAATTAATGAAATGTCAAAGTTACCTGAAACTACCAAAAAAACAAGATGGTTTTCTTGTGTATCTGCTGTCTAGGGACTGGGGCAGAGAAATAAACTGGCGACTGAGAACTGATATGGGCACTTAAATACAGTCAAGGCTCACAAAACAAGTTGTGGGAGACAGAAGTCCATGCTACCTGAGGCAGGAACACTACCCACCTCAGCAAGCCTCTGCAGGGACTAGAAGCCACGTGACCTATCAGAAAGATCTCTCAATTATCCCTGCCTGTACGCTTTGATATGTGATAACAAGCCTTTGTTTTCAAAGGAGTTAGTAGAGACCTTTGAAAGCAAGCAGCCTGGAATTCTGTGGCTATCTCTAGCTGGTCAAAGAGCCAAGATTGTCACTGGTGCCTGGCAGACTGCTGAGAATCCCAGGAAGGGCAGGAAAGTGGACCTCATCCTGACCAGCATTCTCTAGATTCCTTTCTCCTCAGGAGTTTTATAAGGTTCAAGAAGATCAGGAAAGGAGGGAGGGATGAGTAACCAAGGAAAGGAGGCTCCGTTCGAACTTCTAACAACTTGGCCACAGATAAAGTCAATGAAGAAGTACAAGGAAGTCACCTTTCAAGGGAATCCAGATGGCTCCTGATTAAGAGTGGAAGCCTTCCAGCTATGTGATAGTAGGTGAAACATAAAACAAGAGTCTTGGGCAAAAGGGCTCTTCCTCAGCCTCTATATTTGTGAACAGGGAACCTGCAGCTGGCCTGGACAGCCAGGTCTGTTCAGAAGGATCAGAAAAGAGACATTACAAAAAAACTGGGCTGAAAAGAAGAGCCATTTTCTCCTGCATTCGGCACCCTCCATTGTGTTACCTTTGCACTTTTTCTTAATTCAGTATTTCTCCTTATTTGCAAATATTTTGTAGATATGAAAGTTTAAGTTTAAGAAAGTAAATCATTCTTCTTTGGTTGTGTTTCTAGTAAGGTGCAAGAGTCGTGACCCAAATCTATGATCCGGATGACCCCAATATCTACTGAGGGTTACCTTATTTGGGGCTGAGATAAAGGGAAGGATTAGTTCAATGTTTCTCAACCTTCCTAACGCTGTGACCTTTAATGTATTAAAAATTGTAGTTCCTTATGCTGTGGACCTTCAACTATAAAATTATTTTGTTGCTACTTCATAATTGTAATTTTGCTACTGTTATGAATCATAATGTAAATACCTGTATTTTCTGATGGTCTTAGGTGATCCTTGCGAAAGGGTCATTCAACACCTCCACCCCCCTCACCCTGATAGGGGTCACGACCACACAAGTTGAGAACTTGAATGTGAAAGATGTAGTGGGAGGCAAGGCAGAGAAGACACCAAAGTGGAGCATCAGCCCTCAGCATTCCTCCATGTGGCAGGGAGGACCCAGAGCAGCCAAGAACTGACTGATGGTTTGGCAGACTTGCCTGCCTACCTTCTTATCAGTCCATCCCCCCCTAAGGCTGGCTTCCTTATAGAGAGGATGTCTGGCCCAACAGGAAACACTAGCTGAGTTACACCCAGCAGCCTTTTGCACACAGAAAGGACAGAGATGTGGTTCAGAAGGCACTGAGGACAGATTGTTAATGTGGTCCAACATAAGCTCCCCATCAGCTAGGGATTACATGAGACACAGTTCTGAGAACACCTGATTTCCAGGCAGTGCTATATGCCAGTAATTATTATCATTATTGCCACAGGCAAAGGCCTTCTTTACAGAGTATTTTCACATGTACCATAAAGAATGTTTATTCCAAACTAACAAATTGCACGACATGACAGATCACCAAGTTTATAATGTAAATTCTTCCATTTCTCCTTCCCCCTAGACTCGAATCTGAAATAACTATAAAACAGCCCAACAGTATTTCTCGCTACCCTAAATTTTAAAATGCAAAGGGAAGAATAAATTGTCACACAGCCTAAGAGCCTTTTTAAATGTTTGACTATGTATGGCATCTATCAAAATCCTTCCAATGAAAACATACATTCTTCAGGAACTCAGTGAATTCTACTGGTATTTGTAAGTACTTCATCAATGTCAACCATCAACGAAAAGTTACATACACACAATTGGTGGGTAAGAGCCCAATGCTTCTCAGTTGTCCCAGCAAGGTTCCACCTTATAGGCTGCATTTGCTGTCCCCTTTCCCTTGAATAACTACAGGAGAAGAAGAGAAGAAAAAAAAATCCTTCCTCTCCTCTACTCTTCTAGTTNGTAGCTCTGTAAATTGAACGATCAAAAGGCAGATCAGCAGGATATACTAATTTTATTTGATGGAAATACTTTTACATGAGGGATGGAAAATTCCACAGAAAAGAAGTAAAGCCCNACAGAGCTTAGGTACCATTTAGTAACAATCTAATAGTGTAGATGTGTTGAGACATGGGGCTGCCAAAAGCAGCTACTTGTGGGAAAGAAAAAAAGCTAAAAGAAACCAAGGGTTTGCTTATATAGACTAAGGTCAAAGGTCAGTGCCACGTCCATGGGACTCAGTAATAAGCTTCTTCCTGATATAGCAGACGCCATCACAGAGGGAAATTGATCTAGGGCAGAAAGGGAGAGGGCAAAAGCTTNAGCTGTCTGCTATTTCTCAGCTGCNTTCAGGTCAAAACAATCCNTACACCACGTGCCGAGTCTGCCTTCCCATTCACACTCTCACTGACTCGTCTCTTCAGTCCCTCACTTGCCTATTAACCTTTTTCTTCACAACTTAATCCTCAGTGGCACAGGAATGTATTGATCGGTGTGTCTGGCTTGCTATCTATCCAATAGGGCAGAGGCTCTGAGTGATCGGGCATTTTCCTTCTCTTCTCCCTTTTCATTTTTCATGGCTGGATCGGAGTTCTTGGCATGGAGTTGGGGTTCAACAAATGACTTCGCATATTACACTGCAGTATTCTTAAAATTACAATTCCTGTTATTTTGATGTTATGGAAATTTNGACTTATTAACTTATAAGGTGTACCCATATTTACTCACTGTATATTTATAGTATTATTGTCTTCTTAAAAGTGAACATGGAGCTGGGGTCTAGCTCAGNGGCAGAACACATCTATAGTATACACAGAACAAAGAAATGAGTAAACAAACGACAGAGTCTTGGCTCCTAAGCATATACAATACACAGTACAACAGTAAAAAACNGGTTCACTGGGCACGCAGACAGTGGTTAATAACGATTATGTGGGTCTAGCTAAGTGGGCTCCAGACCCTACACCATGACCTATGAAAANAGCATTTCATGGCATTGTTGAATTTAAAGAAAAACATAGTTCTCTTGGGTGGCTAAAGAGTCTTACCTTTGGGAACTTCCAAGAATTAATGTATATAACTTTTCCTTTACCCACATAATAGCAAGAGAGACATTAGCAGCAGGGGAATGGGAAAGACGATGTTCTACTTACATTTGTGAAATCATACAACCCAATTATGTTCCCACTGAATGGCTCTAGTAAATTGAAACCACAATTTCACTAATGCCTACACTGAAGTCCCAGTTATGTCTGCCTGTTAAGTCTAAAAACTTCTTGCAGACAGACTTTTACCTACACAAGTGCCCATAGCACCATTAAATGGGAGGACTGCTTGTTTCAGTGGGCCAGGTTGTTTTTCTATTATTTTTTCTCTTAATCTTTATGATGTCTGTTCATCTCATTTTCTTTAAGTACTATACTATAGCTGAAGGGCGAACACAGCAGCAATTTAAATCACTCAATAAATAATCCAAGCATCACCAGGTACTTAGCACATGAGGACCTTCGCTACATCACTACTCCATCAAATGTTAAATTAACAACAACAACAAAAAAAAAAAACCACACGTACAAGTGAATAGCTCCAGTTGCTTTAAACAAATTAATGCATTTGTTAAATTTTCTAATTACAAAGAATTTACAACAGCTGAGATACAACAATAAAAATAACAAACCAAATATGAAATGGAAATTATAGCATAATAGCAAAAAATGCTTTCAAATATGATGTAACAAAAAAAGCATATGTGGATAGACCATATAGTGCTTTCATACACTTTTTCTTACTTTCCCACAATGAACTTACAGTTATGTTTTTATTCTCCCTCAATACTGGAGATTTTAAACAGAGAGATGGTGTGAGATATTTGTACACTGTATGTATACACTGTATGTATACAATATGTACAAGACATACTGCTGTGATTGGTTTAATAAAGAGCTGAATGGCCAATAGCTAGGCAGGGAGAGGTTAGGCAAGACTTCCGGGGACAAAGAGAACTCTGGGAAGAAGAGAGACAAAGAGACACCAGTGAGACTTGGAAGAAGTCAGACACACAGTACAGAGCAGAGGTGACCGAGCCATGTGGCAGAACATAGATTAATAGAAACAGGTTAATTTGAGTTATAAAGAGCTGGTTGGGGACAAGCCTATGCTAAAGGCCCAACTTTCATAATTAAACATGTCTCCATGTCGTTGCTTGGGGTTGGTGGCTGAAAAGAAGGTCTGATTATATAGGGCGTCTCAGAGGCTAGACAAATGCTCTGCNTTTTGGCTGTCTTCCCAGCCCTCTTCTTTTCACTTTCGATTTTGAGACAGTCTCACTGAGTTGCCCTTGTTGGCCTTCCCACTCTGTAGCTGAAGCAGACTTCAGGGCTCTCAATCCTTCTGGTTNACCCTCTGAAGGAGCTGAGAGGCCTGTGCCACCCTGGCTTGGATTGTTCTTTCAAACTCAAACTCAAACTTAAACAGACTTCAAAATGACCCCCATAAGCATCTTATAGCTCAAAACTTTTGTTCTAATTGCTAATACACACTAAGAAAAACTGCTTTAAAACTGTAAATTTTTTAAGAATCTAAAAATTTATGTGTAACTGCCAAAGAAAATGGAGGACTCTATTTTCTTTTTTCTTTTTCTTTTTCAGTTAGCCCTGAACTGGTGATCCTCCCGCCTTTGGCTGGAATTACAGACATAAAGTACCATACTCAGCCATATCCCTGTGCTTTCACCTGATTGCTACAAGCTGTGAAACTACTAAGTATAGCCACATAAATCACCATAGGCAGAATCCAATGGCTTGCACCAGGAAATAAAGCAAACACATAAACTAAACATGTTAAAGGTCAGTAATTCCTTTGTGGGTAAAGCCTGGCCATGGATGAGAATTAGTCCCAACATTCAAACAGAAAAACTCTTAACTCTAACTCTACTAAGTCACATGAATAAATAGAAACTCTCTTCAAAGCTCTCTTACACAATCTACAACATCCATGCTGATAAATGCTTTAGGAAGAGATGAAAAGCACCTTCCAGCTGTGGAAGTTCACCCATCAAGCATTTTTTTCACACCGAAGAACAAATACTTTGCAAGGAGGAGCACTCCACAGGATCACACTATGCCTCCCCTTCCTGGATCTGTCATACCAGGCCAGTAAGTTTCCACATTGGCTTACATTCTGAAAATATTTTACATGCCAGGAATACACTGGGTTTAACTTGTCAAAAATCAAAAATCATCATACTTTTAAGTATAGCTGAGTAAGAAGAACATGCTCACATGCACGCATGCACACATACACACCCTTCCAACAGCAGGAAATAGATGTATGTATTTCATATATACTCATATATATATATATATGAAACCTTAACCCTGCCATTTCCAGAAATAGAATTAAGTATAATTCATCATATGCTTACATACCCAAATATTATAATAAATTTTGCATAGTAACAGCATTTCTCCCTTCCTGTAAGGAGGCAGTTAGCATTTCAACCAAAATCCTACCTACCCTGCTCAAAACAGTTTTCTCCAAACCAGATGGCACCTTTTTTGAGTGCACCAAATCTTGAGACTCCTGACTCAACGTTTAACCAAAAGCAACAATCTGACATCCCTAATGTATTAAGTAATGCAACAACATGGACCTAGAAAAGGGAAGAGCGATGAAAGAGAACAGAGTCACACAAGAGGGCTCCTGAGGGTGAAGAGTCATATGACTATAAGCAACTCAGCATCCCTAGATCTGGTCTTCTTCATCAGTAAAATGATGGGTCTTAGGGAGGGTTGATGGATTCCACCTTCTCCAGGTGAGGCTCTTTTGTAAGGCAGCAGGAATGGTCAGTCTTACAGGCTCCACCGTCCAATATGGTAGCTACTATGACTGATCTGAATTAAAATATGCACAATGGATAAAACTTGAAAGACAATATTTAAAATGCAATGTATTTCATAATTAGCTTTATATGGGTCACATGGTGAAAGAATATTTTGGATTTCCTGACAAGAAAAAAATTATCTATCTATTTATCTATCCACCTATCTATCATCTATTATTAATCTGTATTCGTGATAGAACCCAGAGCATCACACATGTTAAGCATGCACTCTACCACTGATCTCTACTCTATTTTACATTTTTATGTGGCTACTTGAAATTTCAAAGTGGATTTAATAGTTCCATGATAGTTTTATTGGACAGTTCAGACTAGGAGTCAGGTCCAGGCCAGAGAACTATTGAGATGAAATGACTCCAGGGGAATGCTGGCATGGGAAAATGCCATCCCTGGCTCTTCACAGTGGACTTGGAGCTTCTATTTCTACATTGTATGTAACGACAATTGTTTCAAAGTCATGCTTTCTATTTTCCTATTTTGCAAACAGGCAACGAATCAATAGCATACACCTCTATGTCTAAAACTGATGTCACAGCCAGGTGGTGGTGGCCCCCGACTTTAATCCCAGCACTCTGGAGGCAGAGGTAGATGGATCTCTGAGTTCAGGGCCAGCCTGGTCTACAGTGTGAGTTCCAGGACAGAGAGGGCTACAATAGATAAATACTGTCTCAAAAAAATCAAATAAATAAATAAATAAATAAATAAACAAAACAAAATAAAATAAAAATAATGTCACATCATGACTCTAGGACAGAGCTAAATCATCAACTGCAGACCCTAAAACGAGCCCTAAATGGACCTTTACACAGGTTCCTTTAGCTTTCATCTGCACTTAAGGGAACCAAGAACTCCAGCTAACTTAAAAAACAAAAGAGAGCCGGGCATTGGTGGCGAACTCCTTTAATCCCAGCACTCCGGAGGCAGAGGCAGGTGGATCTCTGTGAGTTCGAGGCTAGCCTGGGCTACCAAGTGAGTTCCAGGAAAGGCGCTAAAGCTACACGGAGAAACCCTGTCTCGAAAAACCAAAAACAA